>JARCZZ010022133.1:0-10184 GCA_030323915.1 Brotogeris chrysoptera
GATAGGACAAGGGGTAACGGGTTCAAACTTAAACAGGGAAAGTTTAGATTGGATATGAGGAAGAAATTCTTTACTGTTGTGGTGATGAGGCACTGGAATGGGTTGCCCAGGGAAGTTGTGAATGCTCCATCGTTGGCGGTGTTGAAGGCTGGGTTGGACATAGCCTTGGGTGGCATGGTTTAGTATGAGGTGTCCCTACCCATGGCAGGGGTTTGGAACTAGATGATCTGATGGTCCTTTCCAACCCTAACTATTCTATGATTCTATGATTCTAAGTAATGTTTCTGCCTGCTCTGCTCCCTATCCTGCTTTAGCCGACTTTTGTTCCAGGATCCCGTTTGTCTCTTTGAGAATGATTTCACATACCACACCTTGTCTAAGTTACACCAAAACTACTGTTGCAATTTATTGGGATCTTGGCATAAGGTAACACTTTAATGGGAAATAAAATCTCTTGAATGGGGTGGTCACTGCTCTCTGGGTGGCACCTGGAGTCTTGTGAGTCACAGATGAGGCTATCAAAAGTGCTGCTTTGCTCAGTTCTTATAACCTAGCTGGACTGTGGTCCTATGTGACTACTCCAGCAATGTGTCAACCATTGCTAGAAATTACCTAAATTATGTTTCAATGGAAAGAAAGTGTTCTTTTGGGATACTTTATAAGACTACAGTCGCATGAAGCCTGACAGTGTGCTTTTCCTCAGCCAGATCCCTTTGTTGATCATTATTTCAGTCCTATTTCCCTAGAAAATTCTCATATTCTTTGGTTTGATGTCAGTCTACTTCTGGCTGTCAGAATGATACAAAGCAGACTTGGCTAGGCAAAGAATCGACTTCTTTCTCATTGTGTGCATATGTGTGCATGTATATGTACGCATGTGTGTGTTCCTGGAAAAAAATGTTAATTTATTACCCTGTCACTGGCATAAAGAGGATCTATTCTCAGGTACTGAACTTGTTTCCTAAGCTTTCTGGAGAGAACAAATATTTACATCTGATAACATCAGCCAGCAACAGCATAACTCTCCAGTTTGGGAAAAAATGTGCTGTTGTTTATATGCTACTTGTGCCAAATTTGAAAATAACTCTTTTAACAGTATTTGTCTTCCAACTATGAACTGAGAGTTGAGGAAAATTTTGATTGGGAAACATCTCAAATATTTTTCAAACTGGGAGTCTGTGTGCGATATCCATGGCACCTGCTCAATATTTGTAGAAGTGAGAAACTTTGTCATAATTAGGACTTATTATTAACTATGGCCAAATTGTCAGGCAAAACCAACTACATCTGTGGATATATTTTTCTTTGGAGAAGTTTAAAATTATCTCATAAATAAGAACCTTATGAAGGATGCTCATTTCATATATTGTAGAACTGTAAATCTGTAACTTACATTGGACTTTCTTCTTGTTTGGAAGAATGAGACCTTTAAAGAGAACACAAATGATTGTGTGATGAAGCATGAAATATCTTTTTCTTATACCTCTCCTTATTTTCCCGGTTCCTTCTTAGGGACCTAGATCCCTTTACTCATTTATGAGTACAGGCATTATGTGAAAAGTATATGTGAGAGATGAGAGCATGTGAGAGTTTATAGGCATTGACGGAAACTCGTAAGTATCAGGGGTCAAAAATGCTAAATTTCAGTAGTCACTTGGAATCTGCATGAATGCTTCTTTTGCAACATTTCTACAGCTTTGAGAGGGTTATCTCATAGATTTGAAAAAAAACCCACTCAAATCAACAAAAAAAAACAAAAACCCCACAAACAGAACCCCCCCAAAAAATAACTTTTATGGCATTAAACCCTAGTAAAATTTCAGTAATGTAGGTTTTGGTATTGCCTTAGTTATTTCCCTCAGAAAGGTTTGTAATAAATAATCAGCTGGTAAAAGAATGTTATTTCCATTCATGTTGACTCTACTTCCCTATTGTATACTTTAAAAAGCAGCAGGGTCATTTTCTGCAAGCAAACTTGAGCCATTCTTCTAATTCTAATGGAATTCAAAAAGTGCTCCTGAGGGTGGATTTGAACCCATAAACTGACTTTTGGAATGAACTCTGGAGTTGTTCCCTTTTGCTTTCAAAGGAGTTATTGTTCTAAGCATAGGGGTTAATGCAAAATCTTGTGGGAAGGCTCTTAACTCATAATCTGAATTTCCTGTTGATATTTCTGACATACTCACTGAAATGAAATAGAAATGTGAGAACATGAATAGTAAAGAGAGAATTACATAAAGTCCGAACTAAACCAAAAAAAGTCTCATCTGAAAACTTTTTAATGGCAGAAAGAATATCAGCAGTCTTGAGACTTGCTTACAGGAACATGTGAAATGACTGGTTAAGTTGCACTACATAGCCCCACCAGTGACATCCCTGAGCAATGGGTCATGAGAAATCAGGACCAGTCTGAGTCCTGGGAGTTGACCAACCCTCTGCACTGAGACTACTTATCACATTGCCAGTGAACAGAAATAAGTGATTTTTTTTTTTTTGTCATTTGATTTTTGTTTTGAGTCTGTTTGGTTGGTTCGATTTTGGTTTTGGTCTGAGCATCCATCAAAGTATCCTACCTTTCAGACACTTCCAGCCTGAACCCTGCCTTTTAGTGATCTAAGATTACCTTTGGTGTTTGAATATCCTTCACCTCTCTGGGCAGCCTGTTCCAGCACTTTTTCACCTTCACAGTAAAGAAGTTTTTCCTCACATTCAGACGGAACATCCTGTGTTTCAGTTTGTGCCTGTTGCCCATGTCCTGTCACTGGCCACTGCTGAAAATAGTCTGACCTCACCCTCTTAACATCCGCCCTTGAAATATTTGTATGCATTGACAACATCCCCTCTCAGCTGCCTCTTCTCCAGGCTAAACTGGCCCAGCTCTCTCAGCCTTTCCTCATAAGAGAGATCCTCCAGTCCCTTCATCATCTTCAGAGCCCTCAGCTGGACCCTTTCCAGCAGTTCCTTGCCTTTCTTGATCTGGGAAGCCCAGAACTGGACACAGGCGCAGCCTCACCAGGGCAGAGTAGAAAGGGAGGATCATCTCCCTCAAGCTGCTGGTCACTCTCTTCCAAAAGCACTCCAGGATTCCACTGGCTTTCTTGGCCACAACGGCGTGCTGCTGGCTCATAATTAACTTGCTCACCAGGACTCCGACGTCCTTCTCTTTAGAGTTGTTTTCCAGCAGGTCAGCCCCAGCCTGTACTGGTGCAAGGGGTTACTCCTCCCTAGGTCCAGGACGCTACACTTGCCTTTGTTGAAGTTCCTCTCAGTCCAACTCTCTAGCCTGTCCAGGCCTTTCTGAATGACATCACAGCCTTCTGCTGTACCAGCCACTTCTTCCAGTTTTGTATTATCAGCAAATTGCTGAGGGTACAATCTGTCTCTTTATCTAGGTCATTGATCAGTAAGAATTGAACAAAAATGAATACGTATCCCTGAGGAGCACTGTGAGCCGTAGGCCTCCAGCTAGACTCTGCACCATGATCACAACCCTCTGACCTCTGCCACTCACTCAGTTATCAATAACCTTCCTCATCTGGTCATCTAACCCACACTTGGGGTAGCATATGATAGAACTTATTACATACTGTCATGAGGGCTTCTGCAGAGTTACCGCCATCATTTCTTTTACATTAATTTCCCTTGTTTAGCAGCATGATACATACTGTCATATACACATATATATATACATACATACAAATACATACTGTCATTTGTCCACATATGTATTGCAGAACCCACAAAGTATGTTATCGCCAGATCAATCCCTGCCATTACATTGCTAGTATTTGTGTTCATATGATTTCAGTATTATTTGTTGGGCATTTATTCCTGTAATTTTCTGGCCTTGATACCATTAGACATCTTACCATATTTTACCTTTGGAGTTTGCTAAACATTGATCAGGCAAAGTTTGGGCAATTTTAGTTAAGTCAGATGATTACAGCCAGCTGCGGAGCTATAGTCTTGTACTTCTTTTATCGTCTCTTTTTCCTTTTTGGCCTCTCTCTCTGAAAACACATGAGTTGTGGTCAAACTTTATTATTTGTTTTCTCTGTTTGTTATTTGACTTGTGTTTAAAATGTTCTTTAAGCTACTTTCCATTTTGATAAGCATTGCTTCTTAATACTGATATGGTCTAGATATTGCATCCCTACTGTTATGTTAATGTCTGGAAAAGCAGTTTGCTTTTCTATAATTCTTTGTCTGTAGCAGCATTAGAAAGGAAAAAGAAGGGAGAAAAAAGAGAATAACTTTGCTTTGTCAGTTCGCATCTTGAAAGAGCACATTCTGCGCCTTCAGTTTTTAGTAAACTTTCCTTCAGTGTTTTCTTGGAAAGAGAGGTGGCAAAGCAAAATATTTGTAGCTGTTTCTTGATTGATTCCAAGCTGCTGGACCTCAGAGGCTGCTCTGGAGCCTATTTCTTGAAGTCTTGGGCCACAACCAACAAATATCTCAAAGTTACTGCTGTATTTCAGCAAAATAAGCCATCTTCCCTACCTAAAAATGAAGGTATGTGTAGGGAAGGAAAGTGTTTCAGATATTGATTTAAATTTTGCTTTTTATCTTCTGTTTTTTCTTTTTCTTTTCATTGCTCTGGGAGCAGTGGATGCTGGCAAGTCTGGGTGAAGACCACAGAGAAATTTCTTCCTTTCCCAGAGTTAAACAAAAGCACAGAAACCAAAATGCTAGTTTTTTCTCACATTTACTTAAGTGCTAAGTAGAGTTGGAACAGTCCAGGAACTGGACATGTAAGATTTACATAATAAAGACTATTATGTGGAGGTTGCCATTCCTCTCTGGTTATTATATATTCTATTTCATGCCTTTCTAGTTATGTTTGGATTCATTAAACATGAAGCCTCTACAGCTAAGCCTGAAATGGCTGTTTGCTGGAAGGGATGTTGTTAATTGCTATTACTGTTGCTAATGGCTAGAGAAAGTCTGTTGGGCACACAGGAGGAAAAAAAGAAATTGGATATTTTAACCAGACTAATGCAGATTAAAACACAGCTAATAAATCTCATGTGAAGAGCTTATATTTAAATTACAGATGTGTGGTTTTGGGTTTTTTTTTGTGGAATTAACATTCCATTATAAAGACCTGTTTGTGAATGTCTGTAACTACAGACGTACTATATTTCAGCATGTTTATGATAATAGTGGGAGAAAAAAACTCATGAAAGTTTTCCACTTTGTAAACAACCTTCACATTTATATCTCAGCTTAATAGAATTTATATCATTAAAATGTTTCTACAGAATGGAAAATTAAAATGCTTCCCTTGGTTTTTATGATTTTGTCTAACTCCACATACTATGGGTGACTTTGTAGATTTCTTTTCCCTTTGTATGTGGAAATAAGAGTATTAGTTTGACTTAAGAACTTACACACTTTTTAGGCTATATTTTGTAATTTTATTAGTTTACTGCAGAATTCTGGATTCTGGTAAATAGCAAGAACTTCATTACTTCACATTTAGGATTTGCTGCTTATGTAGAAGCATAGGAATTACTTGCAAACCTGATATTATTTACAGGATATCAGAAGCAAATCCACAGGGAAAAGAAAACCCACAAGATGGAGGGAGGGATACTATAGAGCAGTAAGAGAGCAGCTGTTTAGAAAACACTCATAAGTGCAACTTTCATATTGTCAAAAAAAGTCGGTTCATACCTTACCAAACACCAGTGCTTCAAACAGCTAGAGAGAGGACTTTTCTTGTTGAAGAAATATGGAGAAACAATCCCTGAGGGCAGACTCCCTGAGAACCGGAGACTCACCCAGAGCAAAGCCTCTTGGAAAAAAAAAACCCACAAAATGCATTTTTCAGACTTTCTCTTAACACACTGATGATGGCGTAAGATCTTTCAGAATAGTGTAGTAAACTGGCAATAGAGAGGAGAAGAAAGGACAAAGTGAGAGGAGAGGACAAAGAAGGGGGAGAGGAGATGACAAAGGGAGAGGAGAAGGAGAGGAGAGAGACGTCTTGAAGAGGGCTTACATTGCTGATTAGCAGTTAGTCTGAAAATGTCCTTTTTTCTCTGCATGACTTACAGAGTACATGTGAACATCTCCACAAATTTTTATTTTCTGCTTGCATGTGCAAAATGAATATACACCTTTAGATACTTGTATGCATTTGTACAATTTGTATCAGTCAATTGAAAATAACAGGCACATTTTTTCCCTGTTCTTTTATGGTGTTCTGTCTGACTGCTGGCTGGGCATTTCTCCACTGTAGGGGACACTAAGCTGATAAACATGCCTTGCTTCTGAAAGTGCTCTGGCTGTTCTCTAACGGCAGGTGGCCAACTGGCCAAACAGAAAGCAGTTTCACAGCTGAAGATCTCAGAGAGTCCGCTCAACTGTAACAAGTGCCCTATTCCGCCTGTGTAGATGAGAGGAATCAGGATCAGAAGTTTCACAGAGCATTCAACACCAGTAATATTAGTACAAGAAACTGAAAGAGAACAGAGACTTCAAAAATATTCTCCTTATTCAGTTACGAGTTGTGGCAGATCATAAATGTACATCAATCAATGCAAAGGAATGAATTTCTTTTTTCCTTGGTGGACACATGCTATTTAGAGAATCCTGAGGGAAATTCCTGGAAAAAAATCATTACAATTATGTTTTGTAGAAAACTGAAACCAGCTTGTAGCGAGATCAGAATATCAACAGAACAGGTGATGGTACAAGACATCTCTCTGATATTCAGTTCTCTGCATGACAGTGGTTAATATCCCAACAGAATGGTTTGATACATCTGAAGAGCCTGTTGTAATAGCAAAGACAGGGATATTTTCCTGGTTTTGGGAAAAATGGTCTTGAGATGGCCCAAGAGAGTACCTCAAAGACGGAGGAACACATTCTACAGTTACGTTGTATGGGATGTCTTTTAAACCTTCAGAAATAAATATGTGCAAAGAGTAACAGGGGAATCTATTGAAGCAAAAATGCTTGCTTCTAAGGTAGTTTTCCTTTCAGAAAAAGGTTAAAGATATACATAAACAGCAAGTTAGAGGGAAACTGCAACAGTGGAATTACAGTAAACAGAAAGAGGCAATGCCTAGAACAAGGAAAAAGGAATTGTAACCTTTTACTCTCATTTATTTTGGGCTTATATCTTTGTGGCAAGAAGGTGCTACATCCTTAGATGCCCAGTGTGTAATGCATCGGTTTTCTACATAATGTGTGTGTGGCCACAGACACAAGCTTGCTCTGCTGCACCCCCAGAAAGGCAACATTTGCAGAACTGTGGTTGTACTCAGGCTGAGAGAATAAATCCTTCTGAGGGACAAAATATGTTAGCTCTGACCTGATGGTCTGATAACATGGTCACGTGGGGTTTGAACTGACACAGGGTCATGTCTCACCAGATGAGAGCACGGCTGGGGATGTATGGCTGCCTGAAATATGCGCTTGTCTGTTTGTTCAGGGGAGGGTTAACAGTGGAAGGGACAGACTCCAGGCTGGCAGGTTCTTCCAAGGGAGTGAAGCTGGACTGATCTCACTGAGATTACCGCATAACTGGAAGTGAACAGCACAGTGTCCCGTTTAGAAAGCTATACTGTAGAAAATGTCTGTTTCATTTAAAAGAATAATAAAGGGCATCTCACAATTTTTCAGACTCTTGAGACTGTATGTATGGCTGTTCTGCGGTTTATATGGGTGCATTCGTGATTAGTTTTGTAATGAGGTCTTCTCCAGGCAATCCACATTTTTAAGCATAGATAATTCACCATGCACAGTACACATCAGATAATAAGACACAATTGCCATAATTCTGTATTAAATAAAATCTTTTGATGCTCACTGGATACATCCTGAGCTCTAACATGTCTTCCAAAATTAATTATTATGTTTTCTTGTGCTTTTTTTTAACACATATTTGATGTTAAGATAAATCATAAACTTAATGTCATTAGAAATGAAAATAAAAAACACTATAAAAGCTACATCACTGCTGCTTGAATCTTCAAGAATAACTCCAGAAGTCCCAGTAGCAGCATCATTCTGTCTTCTAAATTGCTGACATGATACATACCTGATACCAGCTGAAGTAAAATTTGTAAGTGGCATTCTTGCAAAAGTGTTTGGTGTACAGAGAATTCCTTCTTTCATTTGTGTATGAACACAGATCATTTGCCTGTGAAGTCCTTGTTGAAGAGTATCATCACAGAAAAATGAAATTAACTAGATGAGCTCTCTCAGCCAAATTTATTCCATGGATGTGACTGTTGAGAGCATCAGGACTTTATGAATCTTTTTTCATTGCTTTAGTTCAGGGAAAGTAATTTTTAATACTTCCACACAATACCAGAGTCCTCATTCTTGAGAAATTGTTCTTTTCTAGAGAACATGCAATGTGATGAAACTGTCAGTGCTCAGGTAGAGACCTAAAAATGAACACAGATTGCCATAGCTTTTTGCATAGAAAGCAAAACAAAGTTTGGTTACCTTTCAACAGCAGAACTGTATTAGAACTGCAGCAGGGAAAACCAGGCAGATGTAAAATCAACTGTGATTTTTGATTATCTTGAAACAACCTAGCCCGTTTTGATTGTTTGATTCCCAGATGTAGCGGCCTATGACTTTGGTTTTGTAAAGAGGCCTCAGGAGGGTCTTGCTAGAATTTGCAGTGCTCTTCCAGCAAACCTTAAAAGCATGAGAATACCAAGAGAATAAGGCAAGCAAGATTTGTCCCCTTATGAAATGAAGCCCAATACTGAGGCATGAAAGTACGCAGCTCTGAAACAGATTGATGATGTAACCTTGTAGTACTGTGCAAGAATGCTTCAATAAGTTATTATTGTACAGAAGGTTAAATATGCTAATGTATATCACTGTAAATTTCACAGATGAGGGCAAGGTACCTATTAGCCCTACTCCAACAGCTATTAAACAGGATTTGTTGAAATACACTATATAATAAATAGCATTGTCTAGAGCATCTAGATAACAACTATGAGAGTGCTACCAAAAGTTTGAGCTTTTCTGTGGGAAGCATGTTCCTGGGTGGGAGGAAAGACCTGGGAAGGTGGGGAAAATCCCGTGATATGGGCAAAAAAAAAGAAAGAAACTGCTGGTGAAAAGATTTGCTGAAGAGCCAAGAGGAAAATTATAGCGGAAAAGAAGGGAAGAATATTTACATTAAAAAAAAAGAGAAATATGCCACCAAAAAACCCAAACCAGCCATGAAACAACAGCAAAAAAAAACCAAAACCCAAGAAAACAAACCCAAGACAGACTAGAGAGAAGATTCTGAGGAGAAACGAGGCCAGTGTACAGAAGACTGTGTGAGAAGATGGGAACAGAAGGAAAAAATATCTACAGACAGAAGGCAGAGCAGAAGGGGAAGGACTGAAGATACACGCCACTATCAGGAAAATGCAGATCTGTGTGACTGGGGACTTCTTGTTAGGAAAAACTGAGAAACCTGTCATCAGACCAACCTGAGAAAATGGAGTGGTGTGCTGTCTGTCAGAGTCACAACCACAGCAGCTGGGGTTGAAATGATCCAGAGGGAGGGATCCATGTGTAACATTGCCGTATTTTCACTGTGATGAGGATGACATGACAGAATGGGGAAGGCAAAAGACTTCTTTTATAAAAATGATGGATATGTGATCCTCAGAACACTCACAGTTTCTAGGTGCTGAGATAACGAAGGATTAGTATTATATACAAGATCTGCTGATGCTCAGCCACTGGGATCCAGTGAAAACTTCTTGAAGGGTGACGATTCTGGAAAATCCTGGATGCACAGAAGTTGCTTTAGGTATAAAGTTATCAAATGAACAGGGTTTAGGTGAAAGAACTTTAGCTTTAGAAAACATCTTTTTTCTTCTTTTTTATTTTTTTTGCCAAATGAGGGTGATAATCTGAAGTTGCTGCTTCTTCTACAGCATTTAAGAAGGATAGAGTGGTCTATGCAGCAATGCAGGATTTTCCCAAGCTGGGAAAGCCTGGCTAAGCAAGAAAACATGGACAGCAAGTAGCCTGACCATAGCAGTGGGTGCTTGGTAGAGCCCTAAGGGTAATGGTACTGAAAAAGTGTCCCTTCCTGAGAAACGTACTTCTCTCTCCCTGTGAGTTGATGTTACGGGTTCAGCAGCAGCAGTCATTTTTCTCCTTCTTGGTAGCTGGTGCAGCACTGTGTTTTTGATTTTGGGCCTTGG
>JARCZZ010022134.1:0-15317 GCA_030323915.1 Brotogeris chrysoptera
TCCCTGACACCTTTCAGCCTATTGACATCATCCCATAGTTCAGCCCCTGCTGCAGGAGGACCTCCACCAGGGAGCACTGAGTGCAGCCCTGCCCATTGAGCATCCTCCCACATAAGACCAGTGCAGGCACTCTCTACACTGTGAGCTCTGCACTGCAGCCTCCACTCTCATCGGCTCTGTCTGGGTTCCTACACTGGCCACCGCCAGGGCTTCCAGAGCAGAGCTGCCAGACTGGACCCTGCTCAAGAGGCGTGTGCTTTCCATCCCGCTCTCCTGCCCGCACCAACCTCCTCGAACCCGCCCTGCTCGCCGCGCTCCTGGTCACTCACCCTCCCTGGGGCAGGTTTTTACCCAGTCAGGGTGGCGCCGCTCCTCCTGGCTCTGCCTCCTGTGAGTCAGCTGCTCGCCTCTGCTGAGCTGCCGGCTCCTGGGCAAGCCCTGTTGAGGACTTGAGGCTCCCTCGGTGGCTCTCGAGGCTCTGAGTTGAGACTCCTGGATGCTGAGGTTCCCCCTGCTCAGGTGTTGAAGGCAGACTCTCTCGAGCTGCTCAGTTGATGTGAAATATGCTGGGAGCCAGAGTGTCTGGAGCTCTTAGATAACAGCAGGTATGGCCAGACACGATCATGCTCCCTCAGATGCACTCCTGGAGTTAATTTATTTGGGAAAAGGTGAAGAAGGATGCGATGGTAGTTCCCTTTCATGCAGTGCTTTAGTCACCAGAGTATCCTTGGGGCCTGTGTCATGAGCAAGGATGTCGTCTCTAACCAGGGCAACTGCCACCAACCACAGCTTTTCCTGGAGCAGTAGCTGGGGGGATTGTCTTTAGCGTGTGTTTAATTCAGTGTAAATACTCTCACCTTCAGAGCAACCGATCGTTTCATGTTTTCTCTGCACGTGAAAGAATGTTAAGAAAGTAAGGGGATAATTTAACAGTTGTTAGGGTCTCAGAAACACAAGATCCTTTTTCTGTTTTCCTTTTAGGACGTTTGCCCTGAAAGAGGCCTGGTAAAATCTCCAGCTATATGCAAATCTATGCAAGGGTAGCCTGAAATCTCAATACAAACTCCCCCAAATCTTGGCTTAAATGCTTAAGTTAGTTGGAGTGGGTATCCTTTCTAATAATAGCAGATGATATCTGGTTGTCAAGACACTGCACAAATATCGGTGAGCACACAAGGAGATGAGCAGCCTTTGCTACAGAGAAGACATATTTGGATAGATACACAGACAGGTATGGTTAGATGGAAAAACATGCCAGGTGTAAACAGGGTGATGGTTTGAAGCTGTCATTATTCTCAGAATTACCTCCACAGTATTTTATTTTTATTTCCTGGAGTTGGAAAGGGGTTTTGTGTTTGGTT
Source organism: Brotogeris chrysoptera (assembly GCA_030323915.1). Taxonomy (NCBI): domain Eukaryota; kingdom Metazoa; phylum Chordata; class Aves; order Psittaciformes; family Psittacidae; genus Brotogeris; species Brotogeris chrysoptera. Next base: position 1,362 of record JARCZZ010022134.1, read on the forward strand.
TCTTTGTCTGTTTGCTTTTCCCCTTTTACCAAAATCTGTTGTTTCGAAATCTCAGAGGAAAAGGGTGCAGCAATAAGGCTATACATGGGCAATATGCAACAGCAAAGGACTTGTTTTTCACTTCAGATGTACAAGATACTGAAGCATTTTTGTTGCACTGCAGTCACAGTTGGAATCTCTGGTTATCAATTACTATTATCCCCAATGAAATTTCTTCCCAATCATTATCCAGCAAACATGACTGGAATAATAAGTATCTTTTTTTCGTTAGTGAAATTGAGCAGAAACTGATAATATAAGCAGAACAAGATTTCCAGTTCACTCTCAACATTTCTTGCTGTCTCCAGCGTTGTTTACCTCAGATTGCTCCCTCATCTTGGATAACCAGCCCTACTATTAATCCAGAAAAACTTGATGTACCTGACTTCTAGTAATTTTTTTCGGTGGTGTTTTAACTTTTTCTCTTGTTGACACTGGGGAAGAGGATGGGAAGGTTTTTCAGTGTTTGCAAAGTAGCCAAATGTTGAATTATAGCTGTCTCACTGGGAAGTTTTGAGAGAAGTTCAAAGGATCTTAGCCCTCATTTACTGATAAAACTTAATAGGCATTGTTTTACGTTTTTATTGCACTGACTATGGTATTTTTATAGTATTAAGATTTTCACATTCACACTCACATTTCACAAGCAGTCTCAGATTCAGTCACACCAAACTTTGAAACTTTATTGGCTAAAATTAAAGGCATTAGTCCATGCATAAGCACCTGTCATGTGAAACAGTGTTCTGTCACGATATTTATAAACTTCCTATATTGGGTCTGTAGGTACACATTTTATTTCCCCTTTTCCAAATGAAAATTATCTAATTTTCAATGGAAGTTAAGCCAATGCTTAAATATTGTGTTGAATTAGGCTGTGATTACTTGCTTGTTAAAAATAAATGATTGCTTTCTGGTTTAATTTAATTCCTTACGTTATAAGAGAGCTGTCTAGATCTGCTAACATGTACTTGCCTGACAGAAAAATCATGAGGCCAGCTTTCTTACTTAATTATTCTTTTATATTTTTCATAGTTTATATCAACTAGGATTTAAGCAACTGTGAATACATGCAGCTAAATATAAATCACATGCTGCATTGCGCATCATTATAGATTTGTGCCCCCATCAGATATGACGCTTGGCTGGCCCAGCTTCTCCTAGTCAAGACAGATGAAGACAAATCTTCTTTAAAGCAGGAATTCTCAAACTTTTAACAAACAAGTCATTAACTGCAGGATGTAAGACAATGCAAATGATATCTTGCAGAAAAAATGCAAAAAGGTGTAGCAGAAAGATACCTCTGCAATATGCAGCTATGCATAACAGCCCTAAGGCTGCATATCTCACCCTTGTAATTATAAAGCAAATGAGAGGAGCATTTTCTGCAAACTTCATCTTCGGATGAAGTGCAGTGTCCTGTAGTGCATTGGGAATTTTACTTATTGTCTGAGATGAAGCATGGGTTAAAAAAGTAACACTAGCTAGTGGATAACTCTCTTGATGTATCAGTGAAATTTCATACATTCATTCATCTCAGCAATCATCTAAGGGGTCCTGAGGTAAGAGTTTAGGGGCACAGTATATTTCTCTAAAATAGTGTATTTTTAAGGAAATGTGAATGAAGATTTTGATACACTATGCATGCAAACCCTCTGGAATGATCTGTAAAATGTAAATTAATATTATCTTGTATCTGTGATATTTGTTAAATTTTCCATAATCAGCAAGGCATTTATTCGTATCAACAGACTGTACCCTCATTTTTCTAGTTATTCAACTCTGGGCTCTCTTTAGTGCTCCATTTCCAAAAGACATATAGAATCATAGAATCATGTAATAGTTAGGGTTGGAAGGGACCTTAAGAACATCTAGTTCCAACTCCTTTGCCATGGGCAGGGACATCTCGCACTAAATCATGTCACCCAAGACTCCATTCAACCCAGCCTTGAACACCACCGGGATTGGAGCATTCACAACTTCCCTGGGCAACCCATTCCACTGCCTCACCACCCTTACAGTAAAGAACTTCTTCCTTATATCTAATCTGAACTAGCTCTGTTCAAATTTGAACCCATTGCCCCTTATCCTATCACTACAGTCTCTAATGAAGAGTCTCTCCCCTGCATCCTTTTAGGCCCCCTAATATCTTCAGTGTTTATTCTGCATCAGCTTAACAAATGCTTCTTCCACAAATAAGTCAATGTTTTCCCATCAGTGATCCTCTGCCACTGTTTCTTCTTCAAAATATTTACTGAAGCTACTCACTACTTAAGTGAATATCTCTGGGTAATATGCTCACCATAATTATTATTCAAAATACCCAGAAACATGTATCTGACCTACAAAAATAGTTGTCAGTGGTGAATGACAAAGTATTGTCCAATCCACAGTACTCAGCTAAGTACAAGCTCACCTGAAAACTGAGAGTTCAGTTCAACATGAATTCAAAAGTTATTAAGTTCATGTCTGTCTAGAAAGATGTTTATACTAAAGTGTTGGACTTAAAAATATAAGTTATGGCTTCGCTATGGGCTTAAAACTATATCTGAATAAACTGTACTAGTGTGACTAGGAAAACAATTCCAGGCAGTGACCAGTTAAACATGAACAGATGGGGACAGGCTTGAATCAATGAACCAGTGGTCCTTAAAATATGCAGGTGACTATGCATCACGGACTTGGAATCAGGATGTGCAGTTAGAAAATGCTGCAAACTGATCCAAAATAAAAACCAGTCACATTAGTGACACAGATCATAGATACAGGCAAGTGGGCACTACACATTTCTTCTGACTGTATCTGATCTTTTTTAAGGTTTTTGTTGACTGATAAAACAGCAGCTATGTATCCAGTAGTACTTCTTTAAGCCCTAAAAGAAATCATGGATGCTGCTGAAACAAAAAGCAAGAAGGATACCTCAGAAGGTCATTGACTTAATTTCCTAGCTCCAAAACAAGGTCAAACACAGTTTCTGGGCTAATTCTCTAACTGGACCTGCTCTTCAGTAACTGCCAGGAATCCCAAAACCTCCAGAAATAACTAAATCCAGTGTTCAAATATCTTGACAGCCAAGAAGATTTTGTAATGTCTAATTTAAATGTCTCTTGTTATAAATTAGGCAATCACTCCCATTGAGAACAGTTGATTACTGTTAGTCTCAAATCTCTTAATGTGATTATACTGTCCTGTCTCAGTCTTCTCCTTTCTCAACTAAACATTTCCCTTATCTTTTCTGATACATTTTTTTAGATTGCTTTTCACTTTTGTTCAACATTTGGGGTTTCCCTCCAGTTTCTCCATAACATTTTTTAATGATGTTTTTCAAAATGGGACATAATGTTGTTTACCATTTGTTCCAAGGAGTGTAATAATTACGTAACACATTAATAAATGTTTGCATGTTAATATTTAATTAGCAATAACTCTTGTATGTAATGAGATTTCAGAATGAGACTTGTCTCTTTAGTGACAGCATCTGAAACAAGGATTCAATTCGCGTGAAGTTGCCTGAGCCTTGTTTGCAGTGTTGCCAACTAACCAGTTTCTCTGCTTTTTTTCTCATTTTGTATTTACAAATTTAATTTTTATTTTATTCCTGGAGAACTTTTCACGTGGCCTTATTAAATTTCATTATATTTATTTCATACTAGTCCTCTACTTTATCAAGTTCATTCTTTGTTCTACTTCTGACCACTGAAGTGCATGTTGTATTTCTCATCTTTCTGTCATATGGAAATTTTTTGGGACTACCCGCCTATTTCACCATCATAATATTCAATGTTTATATTAAATATTAATGGGGAGAGACTTTTTAAAGGGTCTCCCAGTTTGTCATTTTAAAAGCAAATTCTTCATAAAACCACTTCAACAACATTTTCAAAATTTACCTATGAAAATATTGCAGGGGTTCTGCCACATACTTTAGTAAAGTCAAGATGTACATATCTACTATTTCTATCTTATTCACTAGGCTTTGTTATCCCACTGAAAGATGGAACTTGAATGATGTGACTGCTCTTGACAAATCCATCTTGACCTGTTTTTCTTACTGCATTATCCTTCAAGTTCTTGCAGTCTGAGGGATCGAGGAATTTGTTCCAGTAGTTTTCCAGGTAACAATTTTAGGCTAGCTGGCTCTTAGCTGTGCTTTGCAAAGATAGAGGCCATATTTGGGGTTGGTCTTCCAGTGACGAAGTTAAAGAAAATTATGCGACATCTCTGGGTTTAACACCAAAAGGAATGGTAACTCTAACATTTGTGTTTCTGACAAAACTTAAGATTTTTGGATGGAGGAGCTGTGATACCATTACAGTCACACTACTGCTTTCCTGTACTGATAGTCCCTGCAAATAGTATCCGCTTTGTTCCATGTTGACACAGAAAAATAGAAGTCAAGTGAATTAATGTTAGCATACTAGGGGATATGTTTGTATATCCATTAATATTTAGAGCTGGTCTTATAGACAGTTTCTGCAGGCAGAGGCTAGAGAGAAAGCAGTAACCTCTTGACCTCAAGAGAAGCAAGAGATACGCAAGAGGTATGAGATCACTCTTTCAGCACAGAAGTAGGTCATATTCAGAAAACAGATATTCCCAAGTTTCTTGTGTCATTTCTGAAAGTCCCACAGACTGACTGACTATATGTGGGTGTCTGAATACTTTCATTCTTTTCGTCACTCTCCGTATGTAAAGTAGAAGCACTAGAACTCCCTTTCTTACATAGTTTATCCCTAAATAACTCAGTGTAAAGTCCTATATGCTTTACTATTGTACATGAAATTCAGATGAGACTAGCTGGGGCATGTAGAGAGCTAAATTGTCTGAGGGGTGCCAAGCATGATTATACAGTCAAAAAGAAGTATACTGAGGGACTATGCATGTGAAAAACAAATACAAAGAGATGTGGGAATAGTGTGAGAAAAGGGCACGATATGACATACAGAGGACAGCGGGCAAGCAAGAGACAGAAAACACTGAACCTTGGCAGGTAAATTGTCCCATTAGGACAGGATATACTGCATTCTGGACTCTGCTTCAGTGATTTGGTTACTTGTCTCTTAACAAAAGTTTATTTGCTACTGGAGCCATTCTTGTTAGTGGGAGAACCAGCAGGTCTGCAGTGCAAATGTGGACACCTTGCCTTGACTGCTTCATTGCCAGATGCTCCCTGGGTGGGAGCAGGATTTGCTCTTAGCACATGCAGCAGCCAGTGGGCTGTTTCAGGCTGCTCCCAGGGAGCCAAGAAAGGGATAGCTGAAGCCCATGGGGTGGAAAAAAGACTGAATTCCACTTCCTGTTCTTTCCTAGTTAGCTCTCCAAAAAACTAAATGTGAAGTTACGGAGGACATTCCCACACTTGCAGAGCGGCAGATAGAGGGACATCTCAAATGGTGCTAAATGTTTAGGCAACTGATTTACCCCTCAATTTCTCTTGGCTATGATGAGAGCAAGGTGACATGTTTTAAACACTGAAATTGGTGTGTCAAACATCTGAATAGAAACTGAAATACTTTGAATGAGGTGATGAGCAACACAGATCTGGTCTGCAGGGAAGACTTCCAAAGTCTTGTTAGTGAAGTGAGACCCTCTTCAACTCACCCCTCAGGCATTACAAATTAGAGAACAGTACTGCTGTTGGTGGAGCTACAAGCAAAATAAATGCACAGAAGGAATAATGGTACTCCCCAAACTAGGAGAAGGCTAAAGCAAGCTGTCTGACAGCAGTGCCATGCTTTTGTGTGTGTACTTATGTGCAGGGGAAGCACCCTCACTACTGCAGGCCTCAAGCAGCCCCTCTAGGCAAAACCACCAGGATGTCCTTCTTCTTAGTCTATGTGACAGCCAGAAGGAAAAGAGTTAATACTCGAACGAAATATCCAACTGAGGTGCTCACATGCTGGAAATGCAAAAGAAGCCAGGCAGGAGGGAGTGTGACTGAATTCTCTTGCTGTAAATTATCATAAGAAAAAAAGTAAAGAAAGAAAAAACTACAGCTATAGGCATTCAGCAAAGCTTTTCTCCATAGATTTTGTGTTGAGTGAAATCCAGGAACTATCAGAAGACAGTTCAGTAGTAGGAAGCTTCTTTTGACTTGTGTTTTTTCAGCCCTGGATACAGGAAGAATGTTTGCTCTCATTTGTCTCAGCCCAGGGCACCAGGTTATTCTAAATTTATCCAACCTAATGCTAAATTGCAGAGCAAATACTAAATATTTTTTCTGAATATTTGCCTAACCCTCAAACAAATTCTGTGATCTGATGTTATATATTTTTTATCACAAATGAATTATTAATTTATACTAAAAGCTGTAGAAGACTAAGACAACAATATATGCTATGACACAATTCTGTCTAAAGAAGTACATGACAAATGTCCTAGATAAATAGAATGAGCTTATGAGGTGTTAGCTGGAATCTGGATGTTGAAGTACCAAAATGCTGAAGTTCAATATGGATTTTGAAGTATCAAAAACCACATAGTAAACCATAGGCTGTCTAGCCTGGAAAGGTGATAAGGCAGAACTTGAAAGAAATTAAGCCTGATAAAGAAGATAAGCTGCATGGTAAGATTTACCTCAATTTAGTGCAAAAAAGAATCTGAATTTCCATAAGATCATGCAATCATAGGTTCATTAGATTGGAAAAGACCCTTAAGGTCATTGAGTTCAACTGTTAACCTGTTAGCACTGCCAAATCCACCACTAAACCATGTCCCTAAGCACAACGTCTACACGTCTTTTAAATACCTCCAGGAATGGTAACTCCACTGCTTCCGTGGGCAGCCTATTCCAATGGTTGACTATGTGCTACCACTTTTTAATTTGGAAAATAGACTGACACCCACCTCACTACAACCTCCTTTCAGGTAGAGGGATAGCAAGAGGGTCTGAACTGAACCTCCTTTTCTTCAAGCTAAACAACCCCAGTTCCCTCATCTGCTTCTCATGAGGCTTGTGCTCCAGGCCCTTCATCAGCTTCATTGCCCTTCTTTGGACATGCTCCAGTGCCTCAACGTCTTTCCTGTAGTGAGGAGCCCAAAACTGAACACATTATCTGAGGTGCAGCCTTCCCAGTGCTGAGTACAGGGAGACAATCACTTCCCTAGTCCTGCTGGCTACACTATATTTGATACAAAAGATAAAAATACAGAAATGAATAATATGTTGCATAGTTAACATTTCCATAGGAAGCTTATTTTCACAATATCACCCAGTTTGATATTTAGTAGGACTGAAAACAAAGATTAGAAGTGAATATAAATTAGATGAGTAATGACAATTGAAGCAAAGCATTCTTCTACATATATGAATATAAAAATGCATAATATATTTGAGAGAGGACAAGAAATCCCACTACTGATAACTACTGGAGATATTAGAAGCTTTTGGGGGAGGACGCTATGGTATTAGCTGTTTGCTTAATTTTAATATAAAACCCCCAATCAGTACTAGAGACAAAATATGAGGAGAAGAGCTAGTATGGTCTGGTATTCCATTTGTTTGCTCATTAAAGCACCAATGTGATCATTCTGGACAATCTGACTTTTGAGCTTACATAATTCATAAATGGTGGCTGGCTAATAGTCACCTGAATCAATTTTTAGAATGACCGAACAAAAAATCATGACCACTCCATCTTTTGGCTAAAATATACACTTTAGTGTTCAATATATGTGCTTGTATAATGTGTATTTATTATAAAAAACTCCCAGATTTAATCACAAGGTTCAAATCTGGTAGACTTCTTAAAACTGAAATGTACTAGAGGCTTGCTTTGTCACAAAGCACTTTACAGCATTACTGCTCTTCTAATATGCTAAGCATGAAGTTCACTCAAAATGAGATTTTAGTAATGCATTTTTCTGCTAAAAACAAAACACAGCTTTCAGATTTTTCTCACAAAATAATGGCTTTTGAGAGAAATGTATTTTATACAACTAAGGTTTTACAGTTCTTGCCTAGAATCAGTAGCAATTGCAAAGATTTAACTGGAATAAGTGATATTTTATTTCACAAAAATCCATTAAGCCTTGTTTGAAGCAAGAAATTAATAAATTCTTAGAGGTAAAATTGCATTATATATTTTTTTCTGTAAGTTCTTCCTTAATCAAAAAGTGATATTAGTCACAGTATCCTCAAACTAAGCAATTTCCTTCTTACTTTATTACTCTATGTGCTACTGTTCCTTCATTTAGCCTCAACATGGCTTGCAAATCATGGAAATAATATTATCTTCATTTGTCATAAGGGAAATTTTTCATAAATGGAATTGAATCACAGAGAAAATAAGTGGTTCGTCCAATCTAATACTGGAAGTCCAGGGCAGGGTCAAGGATAAATCCTGATCTTTCTACTGTGTAAAATCAGAGCATGCAGCAAGTCCAGGAAAATATGACCATTAGTGATTGAATGAATGATGTGAAATTACTAAGACAATGATGTTGCAGATCAGTATATTTATTCAGATTTTGAACTTAATTCTATCTTATTGCAAGTGGGTTTCAACTTAGAAACATGGAAATCGAATTCAAATGGGTATCTGTTATGTGTACTATACTCATTGGCTCTACTGAGCTTACGTCTAACTTCTCTCACCTCTGACAAGTATTGTTCCCGTGAGCTCTTGGTCTTGGCTGTAAGGAATAGCATCTTCACTCCCCAGTATTTACTTCCCTCTGCTTCTAAATATTTGTTTATTAGCCTGAGAAATGGACTGATTAGTCACATCAAAATTTAAATGGTTAAGAGGCAGCCTCAAAGATGATCCTCTCTTACAGTGGGCCCAAGGTCTTCATTCTCGGAGTCCCTGCATCTGCCTTCCAAGACGGGTTGTGTGGTCAGAGCATTTACCAGTGAAGACTGAGGCAAAGAAGTCATTAAGAACCTCAGCCTTCTCTAAATCCAAGGTAGCCAGTTCTCCCGATAGCTTCTGGAGAGGGCCCATGCTTTCCATAGTCTGTCTTTTATTTGCAGTGTACCTATGGAATCCCTTCCTGTTATCTTTCACCTCCCTAGCCAAGTTCAATTCTAACCGGACCTTAGCTTTCCTAACCTGGTCCCTCGCTGTCTGTACAACATCCCTCTATTCTTCCCAAGGCCGCCTGTCCTTGCTTCCACCTTTTATAAGACTCTTTTTTTCCCCTTGAACTTTCCTCAGCAGCTCCTTATCCATCCAAGGAGGTCTCCTGGCCCTCCTGCATTATTAGATGTGCTAGATTTTCTAGCCAGCTTACAAGAAAACATGCATCTTATGCCTTATTACTGTCCAGGCTGCTGTGAGTGGATACAGCTGCTAGATCCCATCTTTCAAGCCATTTGGTTCTAAATACTACTTTTAGATGTAGACCTAAGGGCACACGGTGAAGTTCCAACCCTTTGCCTATCATCCTTTAAGATAGGTAGAAAGCAGTCAACCCAGAAACTGAAACACCATTTCTTCAGGAGTTACATTCTTCTGGGGCTCTTGCAGGTACCTTCATGGACTTGCTAGTACATGGCCATAGGATCAGAAAAGAATCATGTTTCCTCTTTGCTGGCTGAAGAAATTATCAGCAACTCCCACACCACCTTTCTCTTGGAGACTGCTGCTCACTCAGATCCAGTGCTACATTTCACACATGAGAGCTGAATGAGGTGGGCAGTTCAAATACTCCATCTTTGCTAAGTGTCAGCATTTTGTTGGGAATGATTTCATGAACAGCTCTCAGAAAACAGTAACCGACAACCGGGGCCACCAACAAACAGCTGAGACAGTGGAGGCAAAGGAAGTGGCGATTTGTTTAGCTCAGCCAGCCAGAAATGGGCATTACTAAACACTAACACTTCAGAACTAATCAAATCTGAAGTGCCCCATTACCGAGTTGGTGGTTTCTCACCTCTCCAGGCCAAGGCAGCTGCCAGGAGCACAGTTCAATAGGCATACCTTTGTCAAGAAGACGTGGCCAAAATACAACTCATAACCTGTCACTGTCATCGTTGCCATCACAGCAGTCTGTATTATGGTTGAATGCAGTCTTCTTTCTGATTATTATAATCCAGGGGATAAAACCAAGCCTGAACAGTTGGAAAATTAATAAAGGAAATTTGAGAATTTCATGTTTCACACGGTAAAGGAAAAAGAACTGTATTAATTTGAACTTAGTCTTCATGCAAGTAGAAATAAGGTTTGTGGGTACTGAGAATTCAAAATATGAATTAGCCCTAAAAAAATAATTAGAATTAAATCATAGTAATCATTCAAAACAGGGCATAGAGGAAGGTTTAAAAGTACATTTAATTATCCAAACTTCATGGTTTATATAGTAAAATTAACATGTAATCATGTTCAAAGGCTGTGTTTTAAGTTAACAGAATAAGTTATATTTGAGAAATGATAAATAGATTACAGTTCTACTGACAGAGAAAATTATAGCATGCAGCACTTTTGCTCTTTGACAGTCCCTTTTAATGCAGCAAAGGGACGGGAACCTGCCTATACATGAATGAGCTGAGCCCCACAAGGAAAATTAGCCACAGGAGGCATCTCATCTCTGACTTGCTCCTTAGTAACTGCTTGGGGCTGCTACAGAAAGCTGCTGAGAACATCTTGAGTTGGGGTCCCATTCTGAATTGTTACTGGGAGAAACCTCTCCCTTGGCTATAGAAGGAGTCTTAAGAGACTTACAGCTAAATACAGACTTCAATAACCTTCCTAATTTCCTTTTGTTTTCCTGACTACTGATTGAGTGTATTACTGTCCACTGTGTTCAAATACATCCACACATTTCTCTGCAATTCCAGAGATGCAGATGTCTCAAAAGATATGTGATGTACATTTAGAAAAGGAAACATTCATATTCGTTGTAGATAGACATTTAAGTCACTGTATTAAATAAGAAGAAACCACAATAGGCCACAAGCATCCTGTTGATATCCATTTGAACTATTCCTAGCATAACACTTGTCTCCCTTCTATTTCTTCGTGGATAAGGCTCCAGTTACAGAGCAGATGGGAACAGAAATCTCTGTAATTTAACTTCCAATCCCACCTTGCTCAAGAAAGAAAATAAGTGAACCACAATTACTGGCCAACTTCTTTTTCCTGTTGTCCTCAAACTTTAATTAACTAGAAAGAAGAGTAAGAAAAGAGAGCAGCCAGGAAAATAAGGTCACCTACCCAGCTCATCATATATACTCTTTTGCTTTCATTTGCTTTTAATTTTGTTATTAAAAGAAAAATGTTTCCATCAGTAGTAAACTGCTTGAACTACATACTAATCAGAAGTATGTAGTGTGATACATTCTGAACTCAAATAAAGAAATTTCTTCTTTATCTTCATATGACATCTGTCCTTTCTCTGCTCCACTTTCAGGAGTTTCCTTTTAATGAAGGGGCAGAATATTTCAGATGCAGAGGTTGTGGTCTGTCATGTCATTTATCTTTGAGTCCAAAAGCTTGACATTCTCTTTTGAGGATGAGTTACAAAATACTTGCAGACCTGGACATGCATCTGAAACCAATTTGAAGGTTACAGAAGGTTTATTTTGGTGCCACCAATTGCTTCCTGGATTTCATTATGTCTTTGTTGTCCTTCACTTTCATAATTCCCATAGGCATCGGCAAATAAGGTTTAAATTGGCATGTATTTGCCTAAACAGATATTTTCTATCTCAATTTATTTGTGACAAGCTTAATGAAATCATATAGACAACATGTATTTGTATACCAATTAGCTTGCAGAAATTGCCTGTTTATGTCCATAAAAAGTCAGGTAGTAGGCTTGTGAGGTGTCAAAATATCTGGACAATATATGATTTGCCACATCATTAGTTATCTGCATAGTCTACATATCTGCACATATAGGGCTGCTTTCTGTTTCTTTTCTTCCCTGCATTATCAGTCACAGTATCACAGAGAGAGTATCAGAAAGCCAGAAAATGGGCTTCATTTCCTGCTGCCTTAAGATGCTGTAAAAGGAACACATGTAGTATTTGCAACATACTGATGCGTGCAAAAAATGGCCATGTCCTCTACCAGCAACAAAACCTAAATTATCTACAATTTAAGAATATCTTTTTGGGGCAACCTTTGTGTTCGAAAGTAAAACAGAACAGGGTGGAGGGAATAAATTCATCTAGAGGGAATAGTACAGTTTCTACATAAGTAAATATGGTATGCTAGCTGATAATCTCCAGGAATGTATGAAGCATTTGAGCGTAGGTTATTCTTCACATATGCAACATTTGCTGATGACTTGAAGAGTATCCCATGCCTAATTTGGATGAGCCATTTTTTCTAAGTAGGACAAAGGGATGGCTGTGCCTTGGCTAAAGCAAAATATGATGACACAGAAAAAATACAATGACCCAAGGCAGAGACATTTTTTAAATATACATACTTGCTGCATATCCACTGTTTCAAATTCATATAATAGAGTGCTACAATAAAATGCCCATTCTAGTCATCTGCCTTTTTCTGCTCAGTGTTGCCAAGATTCTCATCAGCCAAGCTCTATTTATTTTACTTGGTTATTATGCATCTAGATAACATTTTAAATGCCACAGTCTTTTTAAATTTTTTTTAACATATTTATGTTTTTAATTGTTTTTTTGGTTTGCAAGGGAAAGGTCTAGATTGGCCTATATATCACTGAGTTATTCATGCAAAACAGAAGAAAAATATTTAGAGAACAGGCCTGTAATGTCAAGCGATTTTAAGGATTGTGTATATTCATACAGTGATCCTGAGGCTGTGAGTAGGTCAAGCTGAAGAAAAAGTAAAAGCAAAAGGTCAGGATACAAGTTAATTTTTCCACAAGGTTTTCCACTATATGACAGATACTTAGTTCAAGAAGGAAAAGATACTCTATAAAATGTTTACTTGCAGTATAGAGCATTTCTCCAAGAATTCCCATTTCAAAATTCTTCCCCTTGCAAGCAAGGGTATTGTTTGTAACTTACATAGTAGAATATCTTTTCTTGATGACTGTAATGGGAATGTCTCTTGGTGATCAGCTGTCAGTCAGTAACCTTTACATGGTCATTCCGTATTCTAATTATTGGTTCATCATACGCCTGGAAAAAAGGGAATGAATAGAAAACTGATGTGAAAAAACTCACATTCTGTAAACAAGAACCTATGTGATAGTTTCTAATTCCATTTACATGAATTTAAACCAGACTCAGCCCTTGAACTTCAGAGGACTAATACAAATTCACTGTGGTGTAGCTCTGCTTCTAGCCCTGAGCTTTTAGAAATAAATGTGTTCCATTTGTGTGATGTAACGACGAGAGTTTTCTGATATTCAAGGGACTTGAGAGTTAAAGTCCTATAGCAAAATCAGTAAGGCATAGATCAGAAAGGTAATGTGTTTTGGCTTATGGAAATAATAGAGCATACATGCTGGAAGGGATCCCAAGGAGCTCACATACTCTGCCCTTGTTAATTTTTCACTGCATTTTGCATACAGAAGTACACATACATCTCACTTGGTGAGAATTGTTTGTGTACGTAGAAATGGCATTTCAGCCTGGAAGCCTTTGTAAGCCTTCACTTTTCTTTAAACTCAAAAGTGTAATTCATTGGAATTGATAACAGCACATTACACAACCTCTGTGTCCAGCCCATGGGTTATGATGCAGCGATCTCTCCCAAGCCACTCTGCTGATGCAGGTGGGTTGCTGTTTTTGGAAGAGGCGTGCTTGCACACTGGGAGATTCTTTTAGCCCGTTCAGGCAGTTGACCCTTTAGGCTATGTTAGAGGTAGCAAAGGGCACTGTCTCAGATACATAGGCAGTACTGTGCTCTTGCTGTTTGTTCACACAGGTTCCCAGAAAGGAAATTCTCTGACCAGCTGTCCTTGATTCAGCAGTAGCAGTCATTTTTCTCCTTCTTGGTAGCTGGTGCAGCGCTGTGTTTTTGACTTTCGGCCTGGGAACAG
>JARCZZ010022136.1:0-13448 GCA_030323915.1 Brotogeris chrysoptera
GGGAGGTGTCCCTGCCCATGGCAGGGGGGGTTGGAGCTAGATGATCTTAAGGTCCTTTCCAACCCTAAGTATTCTATGATTCTATGACTCTAAATGCCAGCAGACTGGCTTGAAAGACACAAGTGTTGTTTACCAGTTACTGAAAAGCAGGAAGATACTATATACACATCCAAATACATACCAAGAGTGAGTGAAGTGAGCGCAGATCTTTAGTGTAGTGAAAAAGGTTCCGCAGCACATCCTGCACAGTTTGATCCTCTGAGAGATGCTAATTTAAACAAAAAAAAGGGCAATATTTAATTGTCTCAGCAAATATTTCTTACCTAAAAAACCACAGTCAGCTGACTTTCAGGAAGAGCTACGATTACACATGACAATGCAGTTCTTTGTGTCTAACCTTAACTTTCTGGTCTTCTAATTTTACCTCCAGACTTGAATAAGCAAAGATTCCCTATCACAATTTATTATTCTGTATCAAACTCAAATAGTGAAAGGAAATACGAATCTGAGGTAAAGGCTTTGCACTTACTCACTGCTTTTACTTTAGAAGTTTTATTACAACCAAGTATAAAGAGCTTTAAATACCTGAACATTAGTATTCCATTTTTGTGCAAAAGACTCGTCGGGAAATTCAGCAGGAAGAGCAAGCTGTTTCTTGAATATCGCAATGTATTGTTTAAAGTCAAAGGAATTCATCAAATGTATCTGTCGGTGAGAGAACCTTGACTTTACTCTCTTCTCCAAGAGCTCCAGAACATCCTTGGTAAAAAAAAAGAAATAAAGTACAAATAATAATTAAAAAGAGTAGCTGCATTTAATGCATTCTTTGCTAGAATGAAGACTACGAAACACCAAAGTAAATCCTGCTTAAAAAAAAGGAGTTATTAGTTTCTCAGGCTTGAAATGTTCTAGCAAGACCTTTGCTAATTATTATAATCCATGTGCCCTAAAATGCCCAATGATTGGCCACTCACCTGAATCACGTGCTGCACTACAGCACACAGCCTAATGAGTCGCTAGGATACCCACCAAATTTCTTCATTGATTCTGTAAGTATTTCAGTTACTTAAGTCTGCATTCAAGATGTTGTAGCCACTGTGGCTCTAGACCAGTTGTCTAGTTAGTAGATACGGAGGTTGGCAGCTGCCAGTTCACATGCCTTTTGTCAGACCAAAAGAATCCAGCTTAAAAATACCCCAAAACACTTAAGAGCCAGCAGTTATCTTCCAGGATTGTCACACCGAACTAAGCAGGTCTGCCATCAAGTTGTCAGTGTAAGGGAGAAAAGCTTACTTTTCTCAGAACATACGGCAATAGATGGCATCAAAAACAAGCCGTAGGGTTCATCCTGAGAAACCCAGTACTATTACCCTACCTGATATTGGCACAGAAGGATTGCACTCCTAGTTACTAGGGATTTGGGGTGGTCCTTTTTGGTTTTTTAAGGGTTTAATGTGCATTGGTTTCAGTGTTTTTATTTCCACTAAAAAATAAATAAGGCTTTAATAATACCAAAGCTGCTCACCAAAAGGGAGCAGTAAGTGTAAACAGAGAGCAAACAACGCAAAATACAAAGGCACCTTTGGAATTAGAAGTCACAAGTAAGAGGGACTAATGATTTAAGAAGAGCTCAGAAGCAACAGCTATCACCACAACCATGGTATGGCCTCTGAAGACTCCACCCTGACCACATTCCAAAGCAGAGCAATACGGGGTTCTAAACAATGCATGATGAGGATACCAGACTCAAGACAGTAATCACAGAAGCATTTGGGTTGGAAGGGACCTTAAAGCTCATATAGTTCCAAGCTCCCTGCACAGGCAAGGACACCTAATAGACCAGGTTGCTCAAAGCCCCATCACAAAAGACAAGATTGGAATTTACTAAATCAATTATTAACCACTCTATTAACTTTCAGAAATGTGCCCAGCTAAACATCACCAAAGCCCAACCAACCCAAGATTTAGGCTGCAATGGAAGATTTTAATCGTTCTTCTTGTCATAACCCAGCTATCTTTACCACCAATCCAGTTGCCTGAGAAAAACAGTATAATTTTTATAAAATATCAACTTCCATAGTGTCAAAAAAGTCATCACTTCACAGTATACACAAAATCTGTCCACAGTTCCCTACAATGTTATCTTACATATCACAGCAAGTTTAACATGGATCCTTAAACCCATTTTGAACATGGTAATTTTACAGCAATAGTGCCCTACTGAAGTGTTTGCTTAAAACAACTCCTTGTCCCCAGAACAATGTTTTAAACACTGTAGATTGATACCATTCTGTTCTTACCAACTGCTGACCAAGAAACTGCAATGCCCAGGAGCCTCTCCAAGGAGGGAACAACAGTCCCCGCCAATATAAAACAGCCACATGGATAAAAACACAGCTCTCCTGTGGTAATACCAGACCACAGCCTTGTGTCTTTTTAGACATGTAAACCTGCTTGCCTAGCAGCGCAAAGGAGGGCTTTGCAGTATTTTGGTTATCCAAGTTTGCTCTCTGCACAAATGATTGTATTTTATTTTAATCACCCTTATTCCCCTTCCCAATTCTAAAGTCAGAAAAATGCATAATAACAGTCTCTTAGTAAACTAAGCAAGGCTCCAGGAGAGGAGAACATCCCAGCTAAGGCAACAGTCTCTTTACAAACAGCTGAAAACACTGAATAATAAAGTGCTGTTTCTTACCTGCCTACATGTAAGTCCAATAACTGTTACTGGAGTCTGGGCTGACTGTGATACATCAAAGAGGTTGTACAGCAGCGTCTGATTCTTGTGATGAACAAACAAGTCAAATTCATCCAGTATAAACAAGACTGGACAACTGCTACTTCGATCTCCTGAGACAGCAATTTGAAAAGTTAGTCTGGTAACTTCATCCTTGGGCTTCCATCTCTGCAGCTCTCACAAACTCCCAGTTTAACAACTTAACATTACTTTCTTTTAGCTTCTCATTAAGCCCTCCTTCCATTTAAGTACTGCTACAACAGTAGAAAGAAAAATACATGGAAAAATTGGTAAGGTTTTGTATTATTCTGCCAAGCATAATTTCTGGTTGCAAGGGAAGGCAGACTTCTATGTTCCTTTTTTTTTTTTTTAAAAAGCACTATTTTCAATAGCTTCAATCTGGATAAAAGAATTTGTGATCATCACATGCAAGCCTTTACAGCCTCCGTTATGTTAAGTGTATGTTTGTTTGGGGTTATGTATGTTTTACATTATCTTGTAACCATAACAGTTCTTGGGCTAGGTTTCTTCATAACACTTATACAAGCAGATGAACACACACATATATGCTGACTTTTCATCCAAATGACAAACACGCATACACACTATTTCAGAACAGGGGCTACCAGTACCTACCTTTCCTTAAAGCTTCAAGAAGGAACACAAGATTTTCAGCAAAACTGCCCTATACAGAGAAGAAAAAACGTTTCACCGGAGATTTTCAATGTCATTCTCAGAACTGTGTAGCTATGTCCAGTTCAGGCACATAACAAAGGCCACCTTCTTCTAAACCCCTGCTCTCAAAAACTTATGTTACTTTGTGTTGTATAATCATCATCTCTACAGGACAAGAAAACAGGGAGTTAACCCTACACTGATCCACTTCTTTCCAGTCTGAAAACCCCAAACTAATTGCCTCAGGCCAAAAATCAGAAATCAGAACAACGTCTACAATAAGCTAACTTTGTAAGTACCAATATTTTCCCTTAAATAGCTAATGCACATGCATTTTCCCTCTACACGCATGCAAAAACTCACAAAGTGTTCCACTGAGAAACATCAGTATGCAGCTTTTTAAGCTGCAACCTTGTTAGACAGATCAAAGCATCAAACATTCATGACAGACAACAATGAATTGCTATGACCACCCTGCTTCAGTTACACACATTTACACTCTCTGAAGTACACAGGGTATGAGATGGGAAGTAACTACAACTGAAGACACAAGCCTTATCAAAGAAGGTAGAAAAGCCAATTAAACGTCCAAATGTAAACTGCATAAGCTAAGATAGGAAGTTGAAGAGGGGACAAACATTCCTGCAAATTAGTATGTTTCTTAGCCCATGTGCAACCAGGAGTTAAGAGTTTAAAGTAGTACTCCACAGTAATGTAATGGAGAAAATTACAGGAGAATTAAGCATATTTAAGTCCAGTTTTGCATCCACCATTTTTGGAGGTGGAACTGCAGACTTTGAAAGGTTGTTCTAGTTCTCTGTTGAAAGGACAACTCATTCAAATGACTTATGCTGAAATTAAATACTTGCTGTTTCCTTTTATTACTGCTGCTGTATTTGGGAAAATTTTAGCTTATGATTAGAAAGGGTTCTCCGTGCTCTGTATCTAAAATCATTCCAGATAAGTAAGAAACCAAAGCACAGCCCAAGAAACAAACATTCCTAAAAGATAATAAAGCCTAATAATGACAATCTTGTATTCTACACTGCTTCCAACCTAGTTCTCTGTTTTTTCTTAACTGAAGCAGTAACATCTCTCTTTAGCATTCCAAATGCAACCTCGTCTATTGCAATTTCACCTTTCACCCCTCTCCTAATTCTGCTTTAGCCCCTCGGATTGGTATTATACATGACTTTCAAATACGTAAACTCCATCAATCTCACAGGCCCTATCCAGGAGCTCAAAAGGACCTTCCGCCACATCAGAAGATGGCCTCTCAAAAATACTCATTCAATATAATCTGAAGCACTTCAGTTACTCACTTTATTACTGACTTCAGTACTAACGTAAATGAGTCAAAGCCCACTCAGTCTCAACAGCTGCAGACTATAAAGCCAGTTTTCTAGGCAAAGATTTTTGAGAGATACAAGCAAAGACTACAATAAAGTTGATACTTACAAAAACTTTATCCCCAACTACATTTTCCAGGTTCAACTGTCTGGTGATTTCCTTCAGGGCCACTTTATCATTAGTCTGCAGAAGCCCTGAAAGAACATTTTTTCATGAAGAATTAGCAGTTCTTCACTCCAAGAGACCATGTCTACTGCCACTGGAATCCAGAAGATAATCCACTTATCCAGATGTTTCTCTCGACTTCCAGCCTTACATTACAAAGCTATGTCTTTTTATAAATTAAGACTAAACAGTAATTTTCTACATGTAACAAGAAGTCACTTAGAAGAACTGGGTCACAACTGAACTGATTTTTAGTATTTTGGTAAGTCATTAAAAGCACAGAAGTTCTCTTTATATAGAGAGATACAAAATAAGGCCTTCTGGAGCTCACAGGCAAATGTGTCCATAACTGAGGAGAGATTACAATTGCTGAAACCAAAATTTTTGTTTAATACATACAATAGAAGCAATCAAATGCAACATGACATTTGAATAACGGTGCATTACTGACCATTCAGACGAACTTCCAAGAGGTTCCCTCTAACTTGTTTCATTTCCTTAAGCTCTTTTAAGACACGATTTAATAACTAGGGAAATAAAAAAGAAATAAAGCAAAAAAATCCCACCATTATTTCTTTAGCAGCAGATTAATAATGACTCTAATGTAGTAACAATAAGTGTACAAATTGATATTAGCAGACAGGAAACTATGCGCAGTTTCATTAAGTAACAATGTTTTTAAGTACTTTCATGACTAAAATACTAAAATGAAAACTTCACATTCACTGTCTTGACTGCAGCAATTACATTTGCTCATTCTGCTGAATTAGTAGAGAAAGAAATGTAAAAATTACTACAGTATTTGTCACTCATCTTGGGGACTAATATCTAGGGCTCTTGCCTTAATCCAAAGAAGCTTTATGAGTTTGAGATGTGAGAGAATTTGTCTCGAGTTAATACAGTGTTCAGTTTCACTGCTCCATTAGATGCTGCAGAACAAAAAAATCTTTGTTTAGATCTTTAAAGACACTATGCTTTTGCCTTTCTTCTTTAAGTCAGGAAGCACGAAACAGCACATAATTACATCAACTGTTGCTTATAAAACTTAGGGGGTCCAAAAATCACAGTCCATAAAGAACTTGTTCTTGGCAAAACTTATTAGAAACTTGGATTAAAATACATATATGGAGATGAAATGTTAACTTCTTATGCACTTGCTACGCTTTACTTTTGCTTCCTCAGCTAAGATTTACAGCTCCCATATATGTGTATGCATATATACATACTTAGTTACACACATACAATTTGCTTGTCTCCAGCAGTCTTTTTTTAAAACTAATATCTTTCAGTCAATATAAAATAAGAAAATAATTCATTTTACATGTGTGATTTGTCTGCTTACATTCTGTCAGGAGGGATCACAAATTTTGATCTTCACTAGCCTTATGTAAAAGGTTTGGGAAAAAAAAAAACCTTTAAGTAACAAAAATAGTTTAAATAATAAAAATAGTTAAAATTAAAGTATTATTTTAATTAACAGTTTCAGCGATTGGGGGGCATGTGGTGTTAGACGGATCATTCTGTTGTGGGTTTTTAAAAATCTTTATCATGTACTCTGACTTGCTTGCAGTATAGAGCTCATCCCTACTTTTCTATTGATACTGTATTTAAAAGCAGATATAGTTAGACTCCTACTACAGATGCCAATATTTACCATATGGAAATGTTGAACAAAAAAGCATATGCACTTGGTTTCTCAAGTTTATTCCCAATAAGCAGATGCCATTCATTCAGGTTAGCCCTTTAGGCAACAATCTCAACAGTACCTTGAATGTCTACACTGTAAATAATAACAATCTAAAAACTATTTTCAGCACCGTGAGAGCGTATGTTGCCTACTTACAAAACTGCAAATCTAATAAAGAAAAACTAAACCCCAGTTCAAGAAGAGCAGGAAGTATACAGGTGGAAGAATCCTTATTGGCCATCAGTTTATCAACTCTTTCCGCACCACCACACCTTAGTATTTTGGCAACCATCCTTCTGAAGTGCCACGGGCACCAGAAGGTAACAATACTGAATCCTTTTGAAATGCAAAACAAAAAAAGCTATCAACAAATTGGCAGAATGACTGGGGTCGGCTCTGTCATGGATATGTTTACCACCTATTAATTTATTACTACTTAACTATATTGAAAAGATCGAAGGCCACTTGCTTCAGCACCTGGGCAGATCTCTGAAGTAATTTTTGCAATGTTTCAATCTTAAATGCTTTTTGCAGTAACAGCCAACCTATTCATCAAATTATATGCTCATAGAAAACTTTACTGTTTGCACAATATTAAAGTATATAACCTTTAGATGTCAACCCTTCATACGCCTCAACTAAAAAGAGTTTCTCTAAAACACAAAACCTACACTTGCAAACTAGAACTACCATACCTTATTCTACCTCCAAGCAATTAAGGTAACAATATTCTTCAACTTGTTTAAACCAGGATTGAGATACTTTACCATTCTCTAGATACAAACAGCTATAGTTGTACCCATCCCTCCATCTACTCCTTTCGCAGTTTTTGGATGCCTTTTTGGTCATTTTTACAGCAGAGGCTCAACAGCAATAGCAGGTTAACTTGTAAAGAGTACCCAAAACATGGCTTTAACTGCAAAGATGAACTCCTTTGTGGCAGGAGCCACAGAGATTCTAATAGGAGAAATGCTGCCAGGAGGCAGAATCCATGATGTTGTCAGATCATGGAAAGACAAATGCAACTTGTTCTGATAAAATTATTTCCATTTTACATGTTTTGGGTACCTGTGGCGTGTCACAAAACCTGGTGAAGACACAAAAAGAATTCCAAAACCAGGCATACTTCTGCAAGCCACTGCGAGGATGGCCCAGTACATGCTTTTGTCAGCTGCACATGAAGCTGTTCTATTTTACAGAAAACTATTTTTTCTATAGAAATATTATAAAAATAATAATATAATATATAAATAATATTATAAATTGAATATTTATTCTATTTTACAGCAGTAACTCAGCATTTGAAAAATTTCAGAAGATTGTTCAGAAACCGATTTCTCCACTTGTTATTCAACAGAATTAGCTCACAAGAAGTCCTAGATTGTTCTGAAATTGCATGTAAAAAATTAGCAATTCTCTCTTTACAAACAGGTAGAGGTGAAAATCTAGCTCCAAAACCTCCCAAGACTTCATTGAAGCCATCTAACTCGTGCTTAATTTGACCTCATATAAACTCTCAAAATGTTTATACCGCAGTCTTTCCTGATCCTCGGGGTCCAATAACAAGGGCAGAATTACTTTCTCCATGAACTGTAGTTCGTTTCAGCAGATCCAGCAGATGTCTGTGTTGACAACACAATAGGTTAAAAACTTCAAAGCAAACAACATTCACTGAAACTATGGAAAAATTCAAAGACTCCTTAGAACACCAGAAAACTTGACACTTTTGAACTTGCTCTCAGAGCCGACACTCAGGGCATGCAAAGTGGAAGACAATAAAGTACAAAAGGCTGAGCGACCGGATCTCTTAAAACAGTTTAAAATATTAAAACATGCAGAACTCGAGAGTATCACTAATTAATAAAGTTCTGTCATTATCCCCATTAAAGGACAGACTTTCATAACTATTTCCTCCTTAAATAAAAATTAAAAATGGAAGATTGCTTTCTGTGATACCATTACAGTTCACAAAGAAAAAACAAGCGAAGACTGGCAGACAGACTGAAGGAAAGCCTTGACACCAGCAAAAATTAATATTCTAGTGGAACATATTCGTTTTGACAATCTTCACAAAACTGATTATGTGCTAAATTTAGGTATTCAAAGCCTGTGAATGTTAACAGCAATACTGAACTTCGAATTCATATTCTATTCCCATCCAAAAGAACAAAAAAGCATCTCTTAAATTATCTTCAGATAGACTTATTCCACAGTACCACACTTAAAGTACTTATAAAAACTACTGACACTTCTAATTCCCAAATGCTTACAAATGCTGGGGGGGTTCTCTGGTTTTTTTTTTGTTTGTTTTTTTTTTTTTACTTAGAATATTGACATTATGCAATTGCTTCTAAAGGAGTGACAAAGCCATCATGTAACAGTTGTAGCAAATGCATGTGGGTTTGCTCACTGTTTGGGAGCTACCTATAGCAAAGAGCCCAGATACATCTTTAGAAAGAAAATTAAGAGTTGGGAAGTTCATTATGGTTTTTCTCCAGTTCAGTTCACCAACAGCTGTGTATTAAGCAGAGGACAGTCTCTAAACTGTTGCTCAGAATTCCAATACGAAGAGGGGAGGCTCACTGTGTAGAATACTAACATCATAGAAATACATTTTCTCACAATGTGCCTATGTGAGCTCTGCCTACATACGACACCACACTTAATAACTAACAGCAGAACTGTTACTTTCCTTTTTCTAACAGAAGGGAAACTAATGCTCACATCAAGCGATTTGACTTGCATAAAGTTACTCTTGGAAAAATTGATGTAAGCCAAGTTCTTTAGAAATACATCTTCTCAAAATTTGACCTGCATCTGTAAAAGGCTTAGTATTAGGATAGCATTAATGTCACAATAGGTACCTTCTTCCTAACTTTAACCTCCACATCTGGATGACCCCAAGAAGTTTTGAACATAGGTCTCTACTTCAAGAAGCATCCTGATGGCATACAGCATTTAGGATTAACTTTTAACACAGCTTACCAATAAACAGGGGGAAATCTAAAGTAAAAATAAAGATTCACAACAAGAGAATTAACATTTTTGCTTGTTCAGGTCATTAAATACAGCCTTAGAATATGCACCAGAAGTATTTTTCAGGCTCAAAAATAACATTTCAGGAATTACAGATTTGAAAAAGGGCAAGAAATACAAAAATCAGAGCAACAGTTGTATAAACTTAAAATCTTAGCCAAACAATTTTTAGAAGCTCTGTGCTGTAAGCCATTTAAGCCTGTATAACTTAGAAAAACAGAGGCAGCAGAAAATTCTAACTTCATCTCATTATTTTTCTACCGTTCTTAAAGTCAAAATTACGTAGTCTGCTCACTCACCTGTACTGATGTTCAATCCCAAACAGTTTTCCAGCAGCACAGTCGTGACAGAATCTTTCACGTAAGATTTTCTGAACCTACAGATACAACACAAGAAAGACTGCTTGGAGCTTCAAATACTAGGATGTACCAATAATGTAATTACAGTAATAAACCCATAGGAAGAACATGGAAATTTTAATTGTCATTACTGATACAGGGGTCTCGAAAGTAAGAATAACACTGCAGCAGGCAACAATATTTTATAGACTCCTATAGCACAGAAGAGAAAATTCAGCTAAATGATAGCAATGTGTGCCTTTGGTCTCTTCTTCTACAGTTCCTTTCCTTCACCACCCAAAGGCATGTTACACTTGTCACCAGAATGATGCCAGTGGTTCATCCAATTTGTAGTTCTAACCTCCTGTGTAATACAGGCAAACATTTACCAGCTGACTGAGAGAACGCATAACCCACTTCATTATTCCTCAAAATCCTCAGCAAATACGTTTTTTGTACCACTCACAACACCACTGCAGCCTATCAGAGTAAAATATTGGTATCAAAATTACAGTTTCTTTGAAGATTCAGCTCAGATATCTTCTAACACTTGGCTAATTTATAATTTAAGATGGAACTACCACCATCAGCTTTCAGCAGTTTTGGTTTAAAAATAAATACATGTGGATGCACCTCCATGAAGTACTCTTCAGCAAGTCTAAATAATGGACAGAAGATGGAAATCTGTTCTGCTAATAATTCCACTTTGTGAAATTAATTTTTTATACGAGCTGTACTTGTCTGATTTTTCAGTTACTTCTTCTACTAAAGCTTTACTGATTTAATTTCCAGGTTTATTCTGTTTAGTGAATAATATAAGCAGTCAGTATTGTCCATTCACAAGTGAAAAGGTTTTCCACCTATAAAGGGATTTTATAAATAAACGAAGGAAAGATTAAAATATAAGAAACCACCAAACCAGAAGTAATTCACTACAAGATTCATCACAGTTTTTAAGCAGCCACTTTGAGGAAACAGAAGAATAAAGGTTAAAAAAAAACCCCCAAACCGAACTGAAAACTAATTTGGCAGCTGTCAAAACTGTCAAACTGTCCTACCTCACATAAACTGTTAAAAACAAGCCACCTAAATCCTGATTCACCCTGCAAGCTGGGAGATACAGAATCTGATTAGGTAAAAAAAGATTTATGCAAATCTGTTGCTACAAATCGTAGCAAAAGCTCAAGACCATCCTTTACTATTTTTATTAAGACTCGGAAGGTAGATCATTTATATCACACTTGAAGCAAACAAACATCAGGTGAGAAGCTGAAATACAGCACGTAAATACAAAAAACATTTAGAGCCCTAGAAATTACATTGTGCATCTGTATATGTCTCTGTAAATGTTCTAGTAAAAAATTACAGAATGACATGAATAGCAGAGGATGGAAAAGTTTCAGAACTTAAAAACAAAGCCAGCCAACAAAGATGTGACTAACCTGTGAAATGCATTCTCCATTTGCTCCACTACTCTCCTTCGCCTTACGCTTACTCATTGCAGAAGGCTTGAAATTCAAATAAGAAAAAGAATATAAAGGTTATACGAAATAATACGTCTTTACAAATAATGTTAATCAGAAATTGTATTTGGATGTTAGTAAACTAAATTTAGTATAACTAACAAAACCCAGGTTCAAAGAACTTATGTTGCAATAAATATCTTAACTGATAAAGATGTGGCAAATTCACCTTACTAGCAAAAAAAAGACCTGAAACATTTAAAAGATTTTTAATTCACTGCTGATTAGACTAAATCCGTTTTCATACAACTTCTGAAAGCATCTGATTTAGGATGCTTTCCAATGCAATGCAAACAGTGCCTAAGGCAACTGACAGGCCAAAATTCAAAGGTTTGCCATCAAGTTCCTAATGGCAATTATTATTCTCAGGAGGCACGCCAAGGGTCACGAAGGTGGCACAGCTACACGCAAACTGATCTCTCACAGAGCCGGGAGCGGCGTTTGCAGCATTTACGCTTTGGGTACATCACTGTGAACCACCACATCGATATTCTCCGAGTAAGCTGCACTAACAAGTGACATTTGTACATCATCCGACCAACCACCAAGGGTAATTCATACATTTTAAACGTGTTTGCGGTAGTTCAAAGCAGTATGCTTCTGTAGCTGGAACAAGCTACAGGCACATGGTAACGTGTTAAGTCACAACATTTAAGTTTTGGCATTACCAGTCGGCTACCCATGCTTAAACTGGCGCAGCTTGTAATAACCAGTGTCTCCCTAAACACGATAAGCAAAAGCCAATCCTTCTCCGCGCTAACAGATACCTTCCAAGACTTTCTCCACAACAATTTGCTTATTTTAGCACAGGTGCTTCCCTCAGTTTTGCTCCCTCTGATGTAAAGCCAGCACCGTTCCGCCCCCAGCACAACAGCTATGCCCCCGAAGGACGAGACCGGCTGCTGAAAAACCCACATAAATGAAGTCGTCACTGCGGAATCAGACACGAAGGAGTGCAGGGCACGAAAACACAAAGGAGAGACTGAACTGAAACCGTCAGACGGAAAGGAGCGCAACAGCGACAAGGCTACCGGCCGAGGAGCGCGCCCCTTTCCGTCTTTTACCCAGACACCAAACCGCCGCATCCCACCGAAACCTCCCCTCGCCATGGCCCAGCGCCTCGTGCATCCCAAACGGGAGGACGCCGCTCCCGCCTAGCACCCGCACCCCAAAGAAGCGCAGCCGCGGCCTCCGCAGAGCTCCCGGCAGGACGGCCCGGCAACGTCGGCCTACGGCGGCGGGCCAAACCGCCGGGACCGGCGGCACCGCCGGAGCTCGGGGGTGGGAAGACGAAGGGGGGGGGTACCTCCTTCCTCCTCCTCCTCCGCCCCGGAGCCGCCCGGTGAGGCGGAGAGCGGCGCACCTCACCCGAGATCACCTCACGTCAACCACCGCCCTCCCGCCGCTCCCTCGCGCGCCGCCGGCCCGCCCCCGTCACGTGACCGCGGGCTGCCCCTCCCCCTTCCGTCCCCCCTCCCCCCCCGCCCCTCCCCCCTCACTTCCGCCCCGTCCCTGCCCGCTCACTTCCTTCCGCCCCGCGGAGGGGTCTCCTTCCGGGTACGCGCACAGCCCTGTGGGTAGGCACGTCCCTCCCTCCCCCCCCCCCGTCCCCTCCCCTCCCCTCCCGCAGCCTCCCGAGCTCCCCCGGGGCGCATGCGCAGTGGCTGCCTCCCCTCTTCCTCCCCGGCAGCGCCGGAGCCCCAGCAGCCGGAGCAGCAGCGGCAGCTGATGATGAGGAGGAGCGCGGGGGGGGGCGGCGGGGGGGCCCGTTATTTATACCGTTAAAGGGACAGGGCGCTAATTCCCGCTCGGCATCGGCCGCGGGGGCGGGGGGCCGGTGCCAGGGTGCCCCGAGTTTCTTACCCCCCCCCCCCCCCCC
The DNA here is from genome assembly GCA_030323915.1 of Brotogeris chrysoptera. Taxonomy (NCBI): domain Eukaryota; kingdom Metazoa; phylum Chordata; class Aves; order Psittaciformes; family Psittacidae; genus Brotogeris; species Brotogeris chrysoptera. Next base: position 13,391 of record JARCZZ010022136.1, read on the forward strand.
AGCCCCGCCGGAGGAGCCCGGGGAGTTTCTTCTCTCTCCTCTCTTTTCCCTTCCCTCC
>JARCZZ010022139.1:0-17758 GCA_030323915.1 Brotogeris chrysoptera
ACTCGTGCAGGTTCAGGTTCTTAGGATGGTCTGGAACCAGATCCTCTCCTACAGTGGGCCCAGGGTCTTCATTCTCAGAGTCCCTGTATCTGCCTTCCAAGACTTGGGTGGTGTGGTCATGGCATTTGCCACCATTTTACAGAAGGCTCTGTAAACAAGAGAGGTATGGAAAGGCCGAATGGTGCTCCAGATGCTCCTCACCTCTTAGAAAAGAAATGAGGCGGCCGTAATAAAGCTAGTGGATTTGAAACAAAAAAGGAGGTTTGAGTGTTCTTTAGTTTTTTTCCCCCTCCACACAGGCACAGAATGTGAACTTTTTATTGCAAAATGCTGTGGGTATTTAAAAGTTTACTTGCATTCAAAGGGAGACAGGGCAAGATCACAAGAAAAAATTTGATTGTTGCTGAATATGCAAACATATCTGACCCAGAAATTCCTGAGAAACAGCTATTGAAGTGGGACAGCACTTGAATGAGAGAAGGCCTTGCGTGCCTCTCCTACTGTTATCTTCTTCCCCAGGCATCCAGCTTTGGCCACTGTTGGATGCAGTATTGCAGATTAGCTGAATGTGTGGGGTCTGATCTAGTACAGCCATTCCTATCTTCTGCCTGATCTCATGAGCTGTTCTGCAGTCTTTGCATTTCTGTAACTGAGGTTAGTTTCATAAGAAACAGAAGTTTATAGATTGATTTCAGATAAGGATATAATTCCTACCTGAAGATTTATTGTTTGGGTTGTTTTTTTTCCCAGCGGTTCTTGATGAAAAATACAAAGGTGTGTTTGACTTGGTATTGGTGTTTCTGTAGATGGCAAAGATTTATACTGAATGAAACAGATTGGCTTATATATTTATATATATATATATTTAATGTATATATTTAATATATTATTTATTTATTATATATTATATATTTAATGTATAAATATATTATACTTATATATTTAATGTATAAAATGAGAAGTGTTTTGCTTTTGTTGTGATGGTATGTTGAGGCAAATCAGAGGTGCTGGTAGAAAGCTCGCTTGTTTTCCTTGTCTTTTGAAAGTGCCGGTTAAATATCTAGTTAACAATGGCTGGCCGCCTTAGTTTAGAACAAAAAAATGCTTGCGATCAACTGTATTTTCACTGCTTTTATTTTTATGGCGAGCATGCCATATCTGCACTCTGTCGATGAAAAAATCAGACTACAAAGAACAAATTTGTAGGTTCTGATCCTAAAACTGAACTTCTAATCCCCCTTACATTACTTTTATTCATATGCTTATGCACTTTCAGGAAGTACTGGGTGCAACACATTCAGATGCTCAGGAGCTCTGACAACGTGAGGGTTTTTTGAGATGCTTAACTATGATTTAGGAGCAGAACTCCTCATCTAGATTTAAATTTTGGCATAAGCTATTACCAGAGAGGTGGTAGGGTTGGTGTTGAAGGCAGCATCAGACAGAAGGTGTGCCATTCAGTGAAAATACTGCTCCATCCACAGCTCTCCAGGATAATCTTGTTGCAGAACCAGAAAAGGTGGAGGAAACTTCATCCAGTCTTGAATAGCTGGTAGCTTGCTTTTATATCAGCTTGTTGTGGGAGGTACAGTTTCACTCCCCCTCATCTGAATCAGGAATTTCTCGCGTAATGGATAGATTCTCTGAATTACAGATGTTGCTTTTTTGACGGTGTTCTTTTTTTGTTGTTTATTGGGGTGGTTTGTTTGTTTTTCCCTCTGGAAAGAGTGAAATATGTTTAATAATAAAAAATATGTGTCCTCCAACAGTTTTTGGGATCTTGAGCTGTTAACTGATTGGAAAGCTGTTGTACTGTGTTGCACTATACCATTGCAAAAAGCAGAAGCTACTGCCCTGGAGAGTGAGTGCAAAGCAGGAAGAGCTACTCTTCATGCTTCCCCAAGTTTTTTTTTGCTAATATACCAAGGAAAGTCTGGTTTAAAGGGGAGTACCCATACATGTGATTTTATCTGTTGCTTCTGCTTGTAAGTCGGTGATTATTTTTTTTTTCTTCCTGAAGTTTCATAATCTGAGGAGTAACTTCGCTTTACTGAGGTGGGGCTCTGGGGTGTTCACTGCTGTAATGCAGAGACATTGCTGAGCAAGTTGTCGCTCAACCAATTAACAGCTTTGACAAGCTCCGGGAGAGTGGCAGCCTAAGAAAAATAGCCCAGTAGTGACATTAAGGGCTTTACTATCTTGGAAGTTTTTGGAGGGAGTCTAATATTAAACAGGCTCTTCAGAGAGATGTATCAAGGCATTAGAGATGCATATTTGGCTTTTGAACTTTGAATTTGCCAGTGACTTTGTCAGTGGCCTATGGAAAGTTACTCATGCTGGGGGTTTTGTGCGTTTTTCTTAAGTCAGATACGAATCAGAAGAGTTTAGGATTCGTAACTACAATAACTGCCTATTTTCATATATTATGCAGGCATATCTGAACTATCTTTGAAGCTTAAGTTCATACTATTTGAGTTTTCCTGTCACAAGTTGTGTGGGTTTAAAGATTTAGAATTCTGTTAAATTTCAAATTCAATCATTAGTTTCTAGCAGTCTTTGAGTAACTTAGTTTTCCAATACTAATAGGCAATGTATAGTTGTTTTATAACAATTATGCAAAAGCTTCACAAAGGGAAGTAAACTCCATCAGATAACATACGTACCCTGACAGCTCAATGTGCATTTTCTCCAACATTAATTTGTGCTTCTATGTACTGATTTGAAGACAGAATGCCTCAGGTATATGTGTGTTGCAGCTCACTACCCTAAATCTAAAGTGCAGATTCATTTTAACTCACTTTATATTCTTGACTCCATTGTTTCTGGGGAGGAAAAAACACCACTTACTACTTACTTTCAGCTTTTAAATATTTATTTAATTTTACAGAGATGTAAAATTAATTTTAAGGAATATGTACACTATGTTCTGTTAGCTGGGAAACATGCATAGGAAGTTTTAGAACACTTTTGTCTATATATTCCTGTTTGTAACAGTAATATGCAGAGATTTCTGTTTTTACATGGCTTTGACTTTTCAAAGTGTCTCGATTACTGGGGCTATATGCTGGCAAAGTCAATTTATTTGTATACTTTATAAAGTTTGCAGGAAAATAGCATTTGAAATTTTAAATGGTCATGTAAAAATACTTTGAGAACACAAAGTTTGAGAGGAAGTTTCAGTCTAAAAATCGCTGTGTCTTGAATTTGTCTGGGAAACCAAATTGTTTCACCAATTGTGAAATATTTCAGTTGATGCACATGCTCATTTCTGGTTGGCAAAGGTCATGTTTTTCTAAGAAACTAGTACTTTGTTTTATTACCTTGTTTGGAGGATGTTATTTTCCTTAAAAGTTGAGTTGAAGAACTTTTCACAGAAGACTTTAATAAAGTGGTACTGTACCTAAAACCCCAACTTCAGTCATCAGAGATTATTTTGTTATAATTACACAGACATCTTGAGACAGAGGTGAGAAGAAAAACCAGTTTGTCTGAGTTGTTTCCAGATTCCCTAAACTACCAGATTTAATTGCTTTATGGGGGCCAGGCTTGTGGAGAGAGCATATATTTTGTCAGATAAACCTGGGAGAAACGAAGTTCTTACAGCCCACTGATCGAAGCTTCCTATGAATACAATGATCCCTAAGAAGGATGGTGCAGGGAGAAAAGCAGGAAGGAGGTGTAAGATACAGGGAGAAGAGTAAACTCCTGAGCAGGCACAGCAGCTGAAGTGATATAATTAATATGCTGCTGGTTTTTTTCAGCAACTGGATCCTGCGGTGTAAACCAGGCACTTTCACCCCCATCCTCAGTAACTTGGAAACCAATGTATTATTAAAAATAAGCGACTGTTTTAACTTCAGACACACACACCACCTCCCCACCCCCCCCAGACCTACTTTTTCATTTGTGTTTGACTTGACAGACAGTCCTTGGACTTTGGTTAACCTAATCCAAACCCAGGTTTGTTTCTAACATACAGCCCGCCAAAGTAGACATCTGAAATAAATTCTTAAAATACTTTTTCTGTGTACAGTTATGCTTAACAGTTTTACAGTCTTAATCATAATTTTTTTCTGATGTGAGTGGGGCATAGCATTTGCATATCAGAGTAATTTCCGCAGCTGAAGAAATGTGCAGGCTTGTAATTCCAGTTTAGTCCCAGCAGTCTTTTAATACAGTTTATATTGTGGAGTCGCTGTCGAATATTTTCATTTTTATGGTCTGAAGGCTGTGTTGAATGAAGTTTTCTGAAACTGGCCTTTCAGAGAACCTGATGTCCCGTGATCTAGCAGACCGGTTCTTTTTTATTGAATTCTGGATTGTATCCGATGTGAAGTAATAGACTATAGGGTCAAAACAGCAGTTTGAAACAGCGATGCACAAAGTGATGGGATACATAGTCCTAACTGCAGTTACCACAGAACAATTAATCCAGGTCTGTGTTCTCATAAGGGAGTAAAGTATTAAGGTAATGTTGTAAGGCACAAAGCAGAAGCAGAATATCACCAAATGGACAAAAATCATTTTGAGTACCTTTTTCTTGCTTAATTTATTCCGACTTAATGTAAGGGGTTTATTCAAAGTCCGTAAGACCATAGTGGAGCAGGTCACATTCAAGATAAGCGGAATGAAAAACCCAACGATTTCAATGAAGATAACAATCCGGGATAGGTAGGTTTTCCACGTGTCCTCCGAAAAGTTTTCAAAACATGTCCTTTGTTCAGTATTATTCCGGCGATTTGTGGACTGGAAAAAGCTCGCTGGTGTGCTGCCTGCTAACACAGTTACCCATACTGCAGCACAGACAATTTTTGCATTCCTTTTGGTTCGGAGAGTCTTGGATCGAAAGGGGTGTACTATAGCTAAAAAGCGATCTACGCTTATGCAAGTCAGAAATAAAATGCTCCCATACATATTTGTATAAAAGAGGGTGACAGAAATCTTGCACAGAATGTCTCCAAACGGCCAGTTTCTTGTTATGAAGTAATAAATCCTGAAGGGTAATGTAAACACAAAAAGCAGATCTGATATTGCTAAATTAAGCATGTAAGTTGTAGTTTCATTTCGCACTTTTAATGTACAAGTAAAAATGTAGATAGCAACACAGTTTGCTATGAGGCCAAGAACAAACACCATACTAAAGATACAGCCATATAAAGTATATTTAAAGGAGTCCTCAGTGGAACAATTAGAGCTTACCATTATAATGGTATATTTCAGGTTCCTGTGATTTGGAGGTTTCTCTGGTATTCTTACTGCAACTTTTGTGAAATTCCAGAAGAACTTGAAGTTGTATTTGAGCTGTGTAACTGGCAAGTTTGTTGCACTGTAAAGCTTCAGGGAAGAAACACAAGCTCTGCAGCAGGCGAGTGCATCTCCAGCAGTGATCACCAGGAGGTCGCTCTCCTCTTCCAAGTGCTGTTTGTAATCACATAGCCAGTCTTCAGAAGTAAAAAAAAAACATATCATTTGTGGCTGCTGAGGTCATCCCAAAGCTTGCTTAATTCCATTTTTTCCTTCTCGATTCAATGAAGCCACTGTAAAACTTTCTGCCTTATTCTTGGCTGCAGATCGTGGTAGTGAAGTCTTGTCCATTCAAATTTACTGGGCACGTATGCTTTACAGAACGATTTCCTGGATGCCGGCAAAGTGTCAGCACTTGCATTTCTCCCTCAGCCTTCTTTCTGTAAAACAAGCTTTCCAGCTCCTGGGAGCACTTGACTGCTCGCTCAGCCTGTGGGGCGGGAAGCAAGCTGCTTGCGAGGGCAGAAATGAAATTCCAGAGCGTGTTTGTTCCTGCAGAGCACGGCTCTTGCTTCCCGACAGCCTCTCGCCTGCCCAGCTCCTTCTGAGGAGGAGAGCAGGGAGCTCGGGCAATTTGTAGCATGACATCACAGGAAGAAGAGGTTGAACCGGCAGGCTGAAGAGTGGTTTCAGTTCAGCTTGTTTGCGTTACTCTAATCTGATAATGCGTCTGCTGGGACTGTACCTTGCAGGCGTGCAACTGGTAACCAGCAGAGCGCTGCAGCTGCAGCCTCCGGTTAGCTCTTTCTATATTCTCTGAAAGGTCCTTTGTCAGTGTTGCTGGAGTGTGGACGCTTCATCACAAAATCTTTTTCTGCAGTTATAAAGCAACTTTTAAGTGTCTCAGTGCCTTAAAATCCCTGTTTATGTTTGGAGATAATGGTTATTGTGGGCTTTTATATTTGATAGTGGATTGAACTAATGGTTTTTGTTATGTTATCTATCACAAGCAAAGATATCTGTTAAGTCAGCAGAAATCAGCCCAATTCCCTCAATACACCACTACAAACCTCAGAACGGACAAAGTAACATTGATAGGTAATTAAATAATTTCACCAAAAAATTGGTGAAAGGGAGAGGCGTACAGATTATTGTGGATTGCTCTTAGATATTCCCAGGACTGAGGTGTGTGGCAGTAGGAGGGGAACTTTTTAACTTGTTCTGTATTAGTAAGGCCTATCCCAAGCTTTATTTCTCATCAGAAAGATGGTTCTTTTTACAGAAAATAGTCTCCAATTTTTTGTATAAGTTTTGTGGTACAGAAAGAATTTTCTTCAATATATAAGCACAGAATTAATATACCAACCTAAATACTGCATTATTCGATCGTTTCTGGTAATATAAAGGAGGCCAGTTATTGCACATCCACCAAATACTCCCATTAGTCACTGATTAATAAGATGAAAGCATGTTGTAACTAATTAAATTAAGTAAATACAAAAAAAAGCAGCTCTTCTTGCCTGTAGGGGCAGATAGGAGATAAATCTCAGTTTAGGCAGACTCATCTATTTAACAACAGCTTGGATAGACTCACTTCTGGCATCAAAACCAGTCTATTTCTAATGTTTAGACTAACAAATCTCTTCATATCTGGCTGGGTGGTATGGTTCTTTTGAACTAGATTTTAATCAGTTGTACCTAAGCAAGGCTCTGGGCAAAACCTTTCTAGTCTGCTGTAGAAGAGAGTAAGTAATAGCAACTTCACAGGGGTTTGGCATAGTTTCTTTTTTTAATGTAAAGTATGTTAAGCAAAATTCAGAAACATAAAAATGACTTGATTATTTTAGTTCAGGTTTTCTTGGTAAGTTTTTTCTGTGAAACTCTTTCACCTTGATTTTGAGGTGAAATCAAGCTTTTTTAATTCAGTAGGGTATAACCACAAGAAACCTTTTGAACTGTTTTTGAGATTCATACTTAAAACGTAAAATGTAGTGCATTTCCACTTCTAAGTCAGCAAGAAACGAAAATGTGAGCTTGGCAGAGTCTCCTGTGTGTCCAACTCAAGTTGTACCTTCGCAGAGTTGTCATACCTGGCTTTCCTCACAAAAGCAGTTGTCACATGTTGCTAAATTGTGTACCTATTCCCAGCAGGCTTGCTTGGTGAAAGGGCAGTTATCCTGCAAGAGTCCAGGAGTTCTGCAGTGGACCATGGGACCTCTGAGCTCAGTTTTCCTGCTCTATCTTTGTTTGCACAGGAGAACTGTGTAGGGCAGGATCAGGTACTGGAATAAAAATCCCTGAAGTACAGAAATCTGACATTAAATGTCAAAACCTCAAGCCGTAATTCACGCTAAGAAGCGAAACTAATGGAAATGAGTATGTCTCTCGTATTCACTAAATTTGATTTTCCGTTTGGGTGAAGGTGTGGGTGCACAGGCACAAGGTGGTCTGTCTTTCTTTTGAGGAAAAAAACATCTTCAGCATTAGTAACATAATAATTCTTATAGTGCTTCCAAAGCCAGTAAATGCACTATTAAATGAAGGTTGTCAGATGCACAAAATACTGTATGTAACTCCTTTATTCTATAACTAATGTTTACTGCTTTTAGAAACATTGCTGTATTATGGTAGATTTGTTCTCACTTCAGTTATTGTTGCAGTGAAGACAACCCTGGCAGGACAGTATTTTCTTTGCCCTAAGTGTTCTTATTTGTCCAGCTGTCTTCATGGGGTATAGTGTTTTTCATCTGCTTACTGGAGTTTCTTTTTGAGCGTGTGTATGTACAGGAAGGATCTTATTATGGTTGAGACGTAGGGCTGAAAGCTAGGAAGTCTGTTTCTGCCTGTGCCACAGGGTTGCTCCTCCAACCCTGGCAAAGTTTTCTATGATTTTATGCTTTTTTAGCTTCTCTCTGTCTAAGAGCTGGTTCATTTCTTCAACTGGGATGAGAGGCCATCTTAATTGTTAAATGTGTTTTGGAGTCCATGGATCATAGAACAGTTCGGCTTGGCAGGCACCTTTGGATAGAGAATTCCTTATTAAATATGCTGCTGAGATAATTACAGTAGCTAGTGAATAGCAATAAAAAGTTGGAAGGTTAAAATTTTGTATGTTTATGTTAAATCCTGCCGAGCAAAAGGATCTCTTGAGAGACTTGATTCAACACTGTATGTCTATGGGGAAGTAGGTGCAGAGAAAGCAGGGCTGGGAACTTTGACCTTCTCAGTTACCTTTCAGGAGCTGCCTGCTCAAACACACATAGGTCACTGTAAGACTGCTTCTGGTAAGTGGTTTACTGCCTTCTTAAAATGCAGTGATGGTGCCCACCTACAGAGACAGTGTGAAGTAGTTAGCGCACTGAAAATTCCCTTTTTCCCCCTTGAAAATTTTCCGGTGTAGTAGGGAAGTTTGTAAATGAGCATTTAAAGACTTATATTTATCTAGCCAGGCTAATCCTGCATAGTCGGTTAAGGACTCCTCCATGTCCATATGGTTAGCTTAATGCAAATGGAATTATGCATGCAAATTACAAGTAAAAGGAAACTGTGTTTTCTGCTGCAAGTTGACTGACCTTCTAGAGCCAGTTTTCGTGATTAGTTTTTATTTTAGTAGCCATGTTCTAATGCATAACTGCCAAAAATCTTTCAAGTGTTAAAAAAGAAAAGGCAGGAGAAGCTGAAATATGTGGGCTGTGAGTCTGTTAGGTTCTTTAAGTTAAAATAATTTCTGTGTGTGTGTAATTGCTTAAAAAGAGAAAAGGAAGCTCAGAATAAAACAAGAATTCGCTAATCATGTGCATTCAGAACCTTTCTTTTTTTTCTTTGGAGTTGTTTCCATTTCCTTTATAGGAAGCACAACTGCTCCTCTCCTGCTTGCTGAAAGAGGAAACAATTTCTCTCCTTTTGTATAAATTGAGGCTGCTGGAGTCCTTTTTTTTTTTTTTTCCCCCTACTCTTGGATTGTTGGAGAAGAGTGCTTTTTCGTCCTGAATGTATGTATAGTAAAGGTATTTTGTTGTCGCAGTCTCTCTAAATAACTTGAGAACAGTGGATTGCTTTGGGTATTTGCTCTTAAAAATACGTGCGATGAGTATGGCAATCACACTTTAGGAAATGCCACTTTTAGTCACATTCTAGTTCTGAAACACTTCTTTGTGGTATTTGTTGTATGTCTCTGTGTAAGCAGTTTCTTTGAACCACTTCAGTTAGTTATATGAAGTCCCTTTCTTGCTGTTTCCTATACTGTCATTTATATACCTGTTTTTATAAAGTTAAGTGAACTACAGAAAACATGTTTTGCTGAAGGATTACTGTACAAAAGCTGATATAGGCAGAAAGGAAAATCAGTATGTGTTGATTAATAATTTTTAAGCAGCTAAGAGACAAATAAGTGTATTCTGTTGCCTTCCTAGATAAAACCCTCTCCTTTGAAGTGGAATTTCAGGTCTAAAGCGCTGCTGTTGGGACTGTGTTCAGTCGTTGCAGTATCCCTTAGCCATGGTGCAATCCTTTAGAATACTTACAAGACTACTTGAGGCTTTCTAAATACTCTTAACTTGTGGGAGAACTTCTTAAGAGAATGAGAAAATGGGAGAATCTTTAAAAATACTAATGATTTGACATTCTTTTTCTTGTTTCGTTTTGATTCTGTGTAGAAGTTATTCTGGAGCAGGCTTTTAGGAGAAGCTTTCCATGCCCAGTGGTGGAGAAAAGTTCCAGAACTGTGTCCTGGCATTTATCACAAAAGCTCTGAAGATACTTTTAGAATATTTCATATCAGAGAATTACGTGTACCCTCTGCTTTAATTTTGGAGCTTGTTCTTGGCATTATTTGGTTTGTTGTCCACAGTAATTGAGACAGAAATTGAAAATTGGGGATTGATTTTTTTAGAGCACAATACTGCAAGTTTGAAAGTAATTTTTTTCATAGCACTAATAGAAATGGGAGGTGTCTAACAGTAAAAAGAAACTTTGCTATCTCAAAGGTCCAGTTAATGCCAAGGAACACGTTAGGCTTACCTGGAGTATGTAAACCGTATCATAGAATATGCAGGTTGGTTGTTTGCATCGTAAATGCACATAGGAAGTTACAGCAGTGTTCTAGGTCACTTTACGGATGATTGATAAATATTTTCCTGAAGGTTCTTGAGTTGTACTTTTTGCGTAACTCATGGAAGATCCCAGCAGGGACTCATGTTATGTTCTCAGCTCTTATGGTCTCAAATGTTTTGATGTGCAAAGTAAACTTCTCTGAGAAAGTGCTTATATCTAGTGGGAGCAAGCAGTAACTGGGTAAGATATTATCAACATATCCATTTGTTACCTGATATATTTAAAATGTTGGTCCCCACTTTGCTGTAATATATGCAGCAAGAGAATTTAAGAAGTGCCATACATTTACCCCTCTCTACGGCTTCTACTCTAGAATCTTCATTTTCTGTAGTTACTAACAGTGTGTGTGTATGTCTGATAGGGGTTGCTGATTTAAGCCCCTGGGCCTTTATATAGTCTTACTTTAAGGGAGAACTTACTTTGCACGAAGAACAAAATCACCATTTCCATTGCATCTTTGGAGTAATTTAATGAGCCCACTGGGTAAGGTAGGAAACTTGAAAGACAAATGATTCTGCCTCTGTGTGGTACAGTATTTCTCAGATACCCTATAGTGTATGTAATAGACAGTGTATAGATGCTTGTTAGGGACAGTGACATTGAGAATTGGCAGTTTATAATGGGTATCCAGGTACATCTTGAGATGATGTTCGGAGTTGCACTTTCTACATAAACTTCTTTATGTATACTGCAGTGTATTCCCTGGAGAAAAGGCAGCATGGAATTGTGCATTCGAAGTGTATTTTAGACATCAGATGATTATGACATGTAAGTAAAACTAGTAGATCTTAACAGTAGGCTAGTAGTCGTTCGACAACATTAAGTCTTTTTGAGCTTTAGTGTATGGATTGAATGTTTTAAAAACGATGGGCTAAAAAGGCAAAGTAAAGGATCATAAAGATGTAAAGCTTGAAAAATCGGCATTGTTCAGAAGGAGGGAAAATGGAAAGAGGATTAGTAAACAATTCTTAGCAACATGATTTTCAATGGGTAGGAATGGGATGAAAGGAATTTTGGAAATATCAGGGGATGCCTGAATTACAACAAAGTACTGGGCTCCTGAACTCGTATTTGCATTTTTTGAACTTTAAAAAAAAGAGTGTTTATTCTGTGACTCTGTAAATATGATTGAAACAATGTCAGTATTTGAAATTTCTCTCCACCTTATAAGCAGGAAATAATTTAAATGGCTTTCCCTTACACTGTGGCAAGTTCTGGCTCAAAGTTGCACTTTCTAAATCATAGAATTTGAAATTTAAAGTTTAATTGGAGTTGGCAGAAATTTGCTAAATATTTCATGACTAAACATTATTCAAAATACTGTGCAAGTGCAAACATGACTGTTTATGAAGGGGAAAAAAATATCAGCTGCCATAGTAAGCAAATGCTAAGGGTGATAGAAAAGAAATGGAAGAAGCTTCATAAATTATTTAAAAGCTGTTCCAGACATACAGGATGAAATGGATCATGGGAACAGAATTTTTAGAGAGGTATTCGTAATTTGTTTAGTTCTAACGTAATTACTTTTTGGTTTATAGATCTTTAAAGCTTTTGCCTAACATTTATTCCCTGGCTTGGTTTGAGGTAGGCTGGTTCCATGTCAGGATTTCTGGTGTTTATCCATGTAGTTCCTGAGGATGTATTTCATTTTCATGCCAAATTACCTTCAACCCAGCATCAAGTGCTTGCAGCCTCTTGCAGTTTTGGCCAAATGGTGGCCTCTGACTTTGCTCAAGATGATTTTAACCTCTACTTGTCAGAGACAGCTCAAAGCCTGCAGTCATGCTCTTATTCTCTGTTTTATACAGGGTAACATAATGAAACCATTGAAAGAATTTGCCATAGTCATTCAGTAAGATTTATATGAATTCATGTAGGTAAGAAATAAAAAACAGCAAAATACAAATTATGGTATTAATTTGGTCTCCTTCAAAAAAATGGGATGTAAGAAGTTACGAAAAAATAACCTGTTTCATAGGAGTTGTTCAAGCTGATAAGCTAATTAGTATAGATAAATACTAATATGAAAATGCTTGTCAGGGGAGAAAAGTTGCCAAAGAGCAGAACTTGGACTTGATTAATATGAAGAACTATTACTTTCTAAATGTATAAGTCAGCAAGTAACCTGTTTAGATTTTCCATCATAAGATCATTTAAATGATTTAGTGTATCAGTACTGGTAAACAGCAATTGCAAGTGTTTCACCTGACTTCCCCCCACGACTGCTCTTTCCTTCCAGCCCATATGCCGAGGTTTTAGGAAACAAATTCAGTACCTTATGGACTTTTTTTATTACATTGTTAACTATGTTTAGCAGTTATAATTTCTATGTGGCAATCAGCAAATACCTAGGAGGTGAGATAGAAAACGTCAAGTCTTTGGAGGAGGGACCGAGGATGTGCTTCTCATGTATATTTGAAATTTTTTGCTGAAATCTTGGAAGGAATGGAGTGAGGCTCTCAAATGCAAAAGACAGTGTACGTTAGAAAAGGAAAAGCCATTTTTCCATTAACTGAGCTTCTACTGAAGTCTGAAGGTTGGTTGAAAGGACATTTGCCACAAGTAAACCATTTTCACTTGGATCTATGTTAATAATCTTCCTGGAAAGGGCAAGATGTTTGCCTGGGAGATGTTGGTCTCTGAGATGAATAGGGGTGATAAAGGATGACAGCTTTGTAAGGCAAATATCTCATCTGGATTCCACTGAAGATTCTGTAAGTTTTGTTACTGACTTCAGGGTGTTGGATGCTTTGGGCCAACTGTCTCTGGTACTGATATTGTTTTCCATTTTCCTTGTCAAGTTACAGTCTGAAGACTGATGTCAACCAAGGTACAGTTAGAAAATAGCAGACAAATATGCTACAGGTACTTTTGTCACCTGCAGTTTAAACACAGCATAGAGAGTCAGCGAGAGAGAGTAATCCACATTCTTTGAGAATGTAATTTGTTGGTCTAACTTCAGAAATGCCTTAATTTTCAGCTGCTTATTCTGTTGGAAGGCAATGGTAAAACTTGTCTTGTTTTTGCTGTGATTTAGTCATTGGTTTATATGCTTCAGAATACCTACAGAAAATGCCCACTGAATGAAAAATGCGGAACTTGGAACTTGGTAGAAACTTAAGTTAAAAAAGAAAAATAGGGAAGTGTGCATAGCAGAACTACAGGATTGTTGCATCTGAGATGAGGTGCGTTGTATGAGCTTTTCTTAAACAGGGATGTTTACATGTAAGGCTTCTGTCTGCTGTTTTGCTGCATTTGTGGGTGCCCATCGGGGGCATGTAATACTTTACATATTTGCTTTGGTTTCTGTGAGAGCATTAGAGCAGTATATTTGTACTGAAGTCAATAGAGCTGCCTACAACAGACAGCAGACAAACCAAAAGCAGAAATAGGCATTTTCTCTACAGTGAAAGTGAAGACAGCCGAGTCAAATTGTATCCAGAGCAAATTAACTACTTTAAATATGTCAGGTAGTTCCATGTGTTCTTTGTCCATCTTCCTCTGAGATATCAACACACTGGAATGTATAGATGAACAGAACAATATAAATGTGTATAGAATCACAGAATGGTTTGTGTTGTAAGGGACCTTAAAGACCACCTAGTTCCAACCTCCCTGCCGTGGACAGGGGCGCCTTGCACTAGATCAGGTTGCTCAAAACCCTAAATCAGTGTGAAAACAGTATGTTTCCTTACCAGAAGCAATATGTTAAAATTTCAAGGTCAGCTTGTGTTTGAAGTCATGCTTTTATTCTCTACGTTTTCTGAGGCAGGTTTTCCTTACTAAATACAACAGAAATCAATGGTAGCTATGATTTTTAATTTCACTGGAATTTTACTACTTTTAAGATAATCCTTTCAGAACTCACCTCTATAGTAGAGTTGAGGGTTTTGGTATTGGTGTGGTTTTGGTTGGTTTTTTTTTGTATTGGTGTGGTTTTGGTTTTTCTTTTTTAAGTGAACCTTTTTTTGTGTCTCACAACTTTTCTTAAAAATTATTTTTTGTTTCTGGTGGGAGGGAGGAAGGTGTTTGGTGGAGAGCTGTATAACTGGTATTGGAAACTATTTAATCCATCTGACCATCCTCTGCATCTGCACTGTCCTTCCTGCACAGTCCGTCGATTGAAGTGTGCTTTTAGTTGCTTTTGCTGTATCTGTGCTAGCTCTGCTCAAGGTGTAGATGGAGCTGAAGTCTTCATGCCTGCAAAAGGTAGGGTTTACTTCACTTCTATATAGTTTAAGCATGCTAAGTTTCGGTACTACACTCTGTGCTGATGGCAGGAAGTGCTCAAAGTAGGAAGTATGTGAAAGGTTTAGGAGAAATGGCTACACTGCAGTTCAGGCTTGTTTTCCTAGTGCAAATAAGAGGAGAAGCTGTAAAGTTCAGCAGACTTCAAATTGCACCATTCTCCATGTAATGTGTGACCTTTACACACACTGGAGTTTGAGAGGGAAACATTCTGGGGGGCTTCTATAGGCCTGGCAGTTTAAAATTCCCTGGAGGGAGAGGAAAGCTTCCAAGTCATACCAACCTTCCTGCATTCGCTTAAGCCATGGAAATGAAACAGTACAAAGTTCGACATGGCTATATATAACTTCAGTAAGATGGAGTTCATGTATTTCAATCAAATCCTGCACAATGGTAGTTCATGGCATGATCAAGTTTTAAAATTAGTATGATGCCTCTTAAAACACTGATTAGTGAGTTTCTGTTCTGAATTTGCAAATAAGATGCCATATGCTGATTGTAGTAGTAGCAGAAAGAGTTTGAAATGCTTTCTGTTGGAAAACATATTGGCAAATGTAACCTTTCTGTGGGAATGTTTTGGTGAAATTTCTTCCAAAAGGCTAAATGAATTTAAAAAAACAATAAAAACTTTAGAAGCTAATTCAGTTTTGTCAGATTTCAGGAAGTAAAACTAGGAGCTAGACTTCAGTTTCCTCAAAGCAGGATGCAAAACCCTAGTGGTTTCATCAGAAACGTTGAAAATTTGGGTTTGCTACTTTTAAAAATGACCAAGAGTTTCTTGGTCAAATAGAAAAGCACTTTGTTACTGAAGGATTTCACATTTTTCTTGTGTGAATTACAAATATCTTGCTGTTTCATGAGATCAAGCAAAACATAGGTTTTGATCTTTTGGTAATGTAATGTACCCTGTCAGCCAAGGCAGTTTTACTGCTTTTCTGGAATGTGCTCTTCATGTATTACCTAATGCTACTGATACATTACTTCAGTCACATACATTCTCTTCTGTACATGTTGCAGTTTTTAATTATATGCCAATAAAAATAATCCCAAAAGAGAAGTGTTCAAGGAGCAAGTGTTGCATAGAGGAAGGAGAGAGCAGAGGTTGTGAAAATTTAATGATTTTCATGAGCACATCTACTCCCTACACTGAGGAGTATCTGAGTACCAAAAAAGCCCCCACCAAAGCATCAAAATTGTTCTCAAAATTCTGACATTGTTTTAGCCATCTGGTTGCCCTTGTGGGTCTTGCAAGGAGCCTCCGAACCCAGTGCTGGCTTCAGGTTCCAGAATAGCTGAGCAGAGGGGCAAGATTGGATGCTCAGTATGGGTCCATCACTGTAGCACAAGGCCTTCCTGTAAGGAGGGGAGTTTTTGTGTCAGTGCTATTCAATTGTGAAGCAGGTGATCTGGTATGTGGTATTTCAAACAAAGACCCCACCATGATCCTTGTCTCTCTATAACTGTTGATTTTTAAACTTGAAGATTAATGTTGCTTTCCTAGATCCCTGTGAAGTTGACCAAATAGAAGTGTGCTGAGTTTTAGGCACAAGTTTGTGTTGTTTCCCTGTGCATCAACAGGATCTAACTTGCTGTTGTACTCCAGCACTCAGGCACTTTTGTCCACAAACACTTTTTCTCTAAAGTCAGTTATCTTTATGCTCTACTCTTATAGTTTATGTAATTAAGGCACCAAAGAAAAGAATAGCTTGATCTGATTTTTAACAAGCTCGAAGAAAGCTGAAACTGAGAAGGGTGAATTGGCAACAAAAGTCTTATGGTACCTGACTGTACTGCATCTCTGGATATCTGCTATTCGGTAGTCAAATAATACGGAATGACAGTGTGTCATTATTTCCAACCATTCTTCCTACTGTCCCCCAAACTGGCAAGATGAAAGAAAGTAGCTCATTTTATATAAAGTAGTAACTAGCAGTTGTCCTCTATGACATCCAGTTATCATAGTGTATTGTATCATTGTATTTGCACAGACAAGCATTTAGGCTTGACCTTACGTTGTAAACTGGAAACCAAGTGTTTTAAAGCACTATAAATCAGTAATTTCTTGCATTATTTTCTTCTGAGTATCAAAGGAGGAAATGTTCTGCCTTCCAGCGTGGTTTGCAGAGCCTGAGCTAGCCTTCAGTGATCAGTCTTCAAAACCAGGTTTTTGGTGTGGCCAGGAGAAAAGGCACTGAGTATCTCACGTCTAACATTATTTTCTGTAAAATAATACTGGCCTAATTTGGAGAGATGTTAGCTTGAGCTTCTTGAGCTTGTTCCTGAGGTCCAAGTGACTGTATCTGTAGTTTACCACATAGACCCACACACGTGGATCTTATATAAGTTGTTCAGAATTTTTTGCCCCTTTTTAGTGTTTTTGCCCTTCTTTGCTAGCTCAGCTGCTGCTTTGGTGTTAGAAAAGAAATTAAAGCAGATATGTTGCATTGTATTAAGGTTTCTTTAATCTTTTTAAAGGATCCTTAAGTAACTCCATGGGTACTCCATGTTTTAGTGTAAGATACTTCTGACTTCCATCATTTACAAAGGAATACTCATGTTTGACTATTAGTTACATTTTTTCCATCTCAGACTGATGAAAACCTGATGCTGACATACTAATTTTAGACTTGTTTCTGGTGTGGTTATACAAACTAACAGTTCATAGCTAAGGAAGTCAGTTACTGCTATAGATCAGTGAAGTTGCCCTCAAGAGGAATGAGTGGGAGTGAAGTGATAACCAGAAAAACACTGGGGCAGTAAGGAGATCAGCAGTTTGTTTTAGTAGAAAGCGCTGTAATGTCTGCCTCAGAACTAGCTGCAAAAATTTGAGTGAGAATGGTAGGCAAAACATTTACTAAATGTTAAAATACTAGGTTTGTGATTATAAACTAAGCATAAAAGGGGTGGAACATCAAGGAAAACAGATGCTAGTGTCTTGCACGATTTTGTTTCATAGAATCATAGAACTGTTAGGGTTGGAAAGGACCTTAAGATCATCCAGTTCCAACCCCCATGCCATGGGCAGGTACACCTCACACTAAACCATGCCACCCAAGGCTCTCTCCAACCCTGCCTTTAACACTGCCAGTGATGGAGCATTCACAACTTCCCTGGGCAACCCATTCCAGTGCCTCACCACCCTTACAGTAAAGAA
>JARCZZ010022140.1:0-22471 GCA_030323915.1 Brotogeris chrysoptera
GTGGTAGCAGCAGTGGTTTGTGTTATACCTTAGTTACTGGAGTGTTCTTATCTCAACCCGTGGGAGTTACATTCTTTCAATTCTCCTCCCCATCCCTCTGGGATGGGAGGGGGGAGGAAGCAGGGGGGGAGTCAGTTAGCAGCTGCGTGGCTGAGTTACCAGCTGGGCTTAGATCACGACAGTTCTTTTTGGCTCCCAACGTGGGGCACAAACCCACAACGCTGAGATTAAGGGTCTCATGCTCTACCTACTGAGTGAGCTGGGCCCTGCCCTGCTTAGCTTCTGAGATCAGATGAGATTGGGTGTTTTCAGGGTGGTGTGGCAGTAGGCACCATGACACCAAGGCGCCCAGTCCTACCTCCCTACTCTGTATACATGGAACTGGAATTTCACCTTTTATGCGCAAATACACACACAGTTCCTTCGTTATCCAACAGAGAACATTGACATTGCTTTGTACGGTCTATACATTGACTTCTTCCAAAACACTTATGCTCTTAGCATGTCTGCTAACATCTCTGGTGTGTTTTGAACAATTCTGTATTTCTCCTGTACGTTGTGTGTAATCTTAAGCATGACATTCACTACAATGTAAAAAATAGAAAATGCAGCCACAGAATCATTAGATCCTCAACTAGATGACTTTGTTCCTGCAATAGCATAAAATTACAAAACTTTGTGCCAGCATTGCTATCACTCAAGGAGTTCAGTGGGAAATACAGCTCTTCTAGCTGTGTCTTTGCAGGAAATCAAGACTGCGCATTAAGGATATTTTAATTTAGATTCCTTTCAAGCTGATGCCAAAGTGTCCTTTTTGTGACTTTTGAAAGACTTCATGAAATTTGCATAAACTATATGAAATTACCACCTCTAAGAAATCAGCATTTTCCTTGAAATCAAGCATGTTTCCCTCCATATCCTCTACTTGTTCCTCACCCTTGGGACAATGGTTCAGAGCTGAGTTTGTGTTGAGATGTCTTTCAAGCCTTAGTTCCCCCACATAATCTCTGATTTCTCTTTAAATCTATAAAATATTTCTGTTAAAAGAAAAGGCATAGCAGTTACCTGTAGTGCAGCTGGCACGCAGGTAGAACTCAGCCTTTCTGACTCTGCCGGGGTTTGTCTTCTGCAGATCGCCAAGCAAGGACACAGCTGTCTCTGCCACATGGGAAGACATATCCAGTGGCTTTCATCATCTTCCTCTTCATCTTGAAGGATTTCCATTCTTCTGGAATGGTCTAGGTGAAACTGTGTCAAAACAAACAGCATTCAATTTATATTTTTTTGAACAGAAGAAAACAAGCAAAATATACTTGGGTTTATTGTTTGAAAATTCACACTAGACAGTTTCACCTTTGTGGATTAGGAAGAGAAAAAATAACAATCTCTCTCCAGAAATAAACTTTTTTTTTTTTTTTAATGACCAATAACCACAAATGCTGTCTAAGGTATTTTACTGCTTCTGTCCATGGCTGGAATCCACACACCCCTCCATCAGCTGTGCCAAATCATGGATGTTAAAAAGCAGATTAGAGCAAATATGAACGTGCCCAAATTGCCCCTCGCTCCCAGGGGTTCATCTCACTATTTCCCACCCCAGGGCTGTGCTTGCACAACCAGGTACGCAAGTATCACCCCAGCCCACTCCACTACCCTCCAGAGGAACACCTGCAAGGTCTTCCCTGAAGTCTGGATGATCTAATTTACCTATCCTTTAAAAAGGATAAGACAGAAGGAAAAATCCTCTATCCTGGAGGCCTGGGGCTGAACCAGGATTGTGGCAGCTCTGGGTCTCTGGAAGAATGCAGAAGTATCAACGGAATCATAGAATTGCAGAATGGTTTGGGTTGGAATGAACCTTAAAGATTATTTAGTTCTGACCCTCTTGCCATGGGCAGACACACCAGTTTCACTTTTCATTTAAGACTTCGTTCAGACTCCATATGCAGGAATGGCAGGAGCTTATTACCAGCCCAAAATGGACCAATACCACAGGAGAAGCTGCTTCTAGTCCTTGCACGAAAGCACAGTAAATGCTTAGACATAAATGCAGGCCAACCCTGCCTCTTGAAACCATCAACACGACGATGAAACAAACAAAGCAGCACCACTCCACACCGCAAGCTGCTGGACTCTTGTCTTGGCCTGTATACTCAGCCAAGAACTCCCACAGAAATGTTTTTATATCTCAAGACTACTTGAGACTAACCAAGTGCCACACTTCCACTGCCAAATTAAATTTCTTCGTGGAGCCTCTTAGCTCACTTAAAAGCTTGCCAGCCTTCCTGAGGACCAAGCGCTCTTCAGGCCACTCGTGGTCTCTCCCGTGGAGGCACAATTAGCCACAGAGAGGCTGTGCCTGCATGCTGATAATGAGCCCAGTGCTTAATGCCCCATCGGGTTTTCCCATTCTTCTTCTGCATTCACAGAGAGCAATTCAATATCTGAAGTACATCTTCTATAGTGGATGCAAAATAGCATCCTTCTGCAAGAAGAGCACTCTGGGATTCTCTCCGATGTGGCGGTCCAAGAGCGGAGGGTGAGATGTCCTTTTGGCAGCTGGATGCCAGCAAGCAGGGAAGGCAGTGCTTACGCTGCTCATGAACCAATGAGGACAAGAACAGCATGACCAGGGGGCTGCAGCCACAACACAAACCTACACAGGGACAAGCAGCAAGAAAATGTCAGCCAGCACATTTTGCATATGTGGAGGTGAGAGGGCAGGTCCTAGTTTGTGCATATATATAAATATATAGTTTGTCGTGTTAAAAAATCTCAAAGAAAAAAAAAATAGGGAGAGAAAGAAACAGAGATATTACAGTACCCAGAGTAAATTAAGGAACCAAAATTAGGAGCAATCTGTGTTTCAAAAATGTGGTCAACAGAATGCATCACCATGACAATTCTTGCTAGAAGCAACAAGGGATGTTTCCTGGCAGTGCAGAAGGAGTGCTCTTTCAATAGTGGAGAATCATCAAAATGCAATTTAGAGCACCAAAAAAGAAATTAAAAACTCTGTAGTGGCATTTTGTTGACTTTTATTCTTTAAAATGTGAGAATTAGACTGGAGAAGCATTACCTCGCACTGAATTCTATGAAACTCCTGATCCCACTTTTAATGACAGAAAAATCAGAGGTATCTTTAGCATTTTCCTCAGTGGTTACATTACAGACAAAGCTAAAACAAAGATCAAAGATTTATATCACAGACATAAAATGAAATCAAATGAGAGTCTCATATTAAGGCACACAGAGGTGGGCTTGAAATAGTAAAAATGTTTCTAAAAGGAAATTTAAAGAAAGGATTAAAATACCTAAGCACTGAAAAATAAGAAAATAAATTTGTTTTAAATGTCATCAGCTAGTCTAGAATATGTAGAATTTGTAGCAACAAATTACAGCATAACGGTGCTTATATAGGAGCTGATGATCTCACTCACAAAGCCAGGTGAGCTCTGCATTCCCTATTTTGCCTTGCATCAGGCAAGGCAGGGGTAAGTGGGTTACTTGGGGTGCGTTGTCCCTTAGGGAATACCTGCCCACAGGTGAGTGAATAACTCATCTTCCAGCCTGAAGCTCTCCAGCCATGGCCAATGTCTCCATCCTCATCCTCTTCTGTTCTGCATCACAATATATCCCTGCTCCCAGCTACTACGTAAGAGCAGAAGCTGATGCAGTTGTAATGGTGGCTTCTTCAAAACATCCCATGAATGAGACTGGACATCTCTGGCCATCCTGCTCCCAGAGCAGCCTTTGCTGGCACATTGCATGAAGATCCACAGCCAATAAAAGTGGATTGCTTTAATTTTGGGCAGCTGAGAGGCAACGACAGAGTTCTCATGATTGATAGAATTGTACAAATGTGCTCATTTGAGTAGTGATGGGGAAAAGGCCCAGCTGAAAAGCAAGAAAATAAGGTGAGAAAAGCCATTTGAAAAAAAAAAAACTCTGATGACAAATGAAAAAAAGAAATACTGTGTCTGTGAGTGGGGAAAATGGAGAGAATACAGTTTGTTCTCATCACATGCCATCACGATACATGTACTTCTGGTGGTTATCATGGCAGTTACTGTAGAGCTGGCATGCATAATGTCACTGGTGTTTAATTCTCTCCATACCCTCTTTGGCCACAGCAACAGCAGGTGATACCCACTGCATGGCCAGCACTTGAAATCACAGCTGGCACCCCTGGGGACTGCACCCAGCGGCTCTGAGACCAGGGATTACTGTTTACTACATTTTAGGAAGTTCAGGCACCAAGGATAGATTTCTTCTCTTAAGAACATAAATGTGCGCAAGTCTGGCTGGATGTAAAGCACTGTATATGCATGTAGCAGGGGCTGACCTTGCGCCAGAGAAAAGTTTGTTTAAAAATGTATCCATTTAAAACCCCCGCAGATTCAGACTGATCTAAACACTCCACAACTATCTACCAATTTCAACAAGTTGTCTTAAATTTTTTTGTTCTTAAATAACATTTCTTTCTCATCAAAATACTTTCTGTCAAATATTTAATTTTGAATGTTATTCTATGTTAAAAATACTTAATGACTTTGAAACTAAAATGAAATATTTAATGGGAGGTCAAATTAAATACTTCATTGATTCTGGGATGAAATTAAAACCTGGGGTTGGGTGGGTTTTTTTTTTAACAAGGAGTTATTTTTTTTCCCCAGGCAGTTTAGAATCACCAGGGAATAAAGGAAATATAGTACCAACAGCTAGATACCATACAAGTAATTTATAATAGAGTTATAATAGAGAACACTGAAAAACTCCATTACATTCCCATTTCTCTGTCAGAGGCAGAACCTGCCTGGTTAGAACAGTGCTTGTATATCTAAGTAATATCTAATTCTCAGAGAAAACTTACCAGCAGTGAAATCAAAGCAGGCTGTAGACAAATAAGGTAATCAAGTACTGAAAGAAAAGAGACTATTCATGTACCTGGGGAACAAAAAAAAGCCCAAATAAACAACAGACCAAAACCACCAAAAAGAAGAAATGGGAAAAGAGTTGAGGCATGGAATATTCATAATTCATGACAAAATGACTTTAACAAGAGGCTATTTCTCCTTGTACAATTTGAAGTATGGTAGGGGTCAGACAACCCTTGAATGGTATATCTGATAATTTTGGTAGGACCAAGCAATCTCACTCACTGGAATCTTCAGGAGAAAACCCTAGTGGCAGCTACCTTGCTAAAGGCCCATCTTTCAAAGCTCCTTCCTACCAAGTTTGATGTTGCACCTGTTGATTCATCAGCAAATTGTTGTCTTGTAAGTGGAGAACCATAATGTATATGCTGTGCAAAAGCAAGACTATTTGAGCTAACACTTTGAATCCTTTAAAAAGTTATTTTCCCATCATGTTGCCTCCTAAAAATCATAAAACCTTTAAGTAGATCTATGGCACAATAGGTACATGTACATAATTAAAACAACTCATCTTGGTCAGATAGAAATTATCTGATGCAAGCTAGTCATCTTTGTTACCCACTATTTTTCTGAACAATGTTATTAAAAGAAAATCAAATTAAGGATGAAAAATAATTGCAAAATATATCAAAGCATAAAACAGATGTTAAGTGCATGGAATAAATAGCTGTAGGGAAAACCTTTAAAATATTGTGAGAGCTTCAAAGAATAGCTTGTATTTCAAACACATTTTTCTCTCTTATTTTTCTCCCACACTTTTTTGGTATGGAAAGAGACTTAAAACTCAAAGATAAAGAACAAATAAATGTTGTCTTTCATTTCCAAATACAAAATGGGGCTCTCAGACTCTTTAAGGTGTAAATACTAGATCTGCGTCCTTCAGAGTTCATCCTAGCCTGGTATATAGATTAAAAAAAAAGAAAGAAATAGCATCAATGTCCAAGCAGTTGATCATTACCTTTTATTTCTCTTTCTCCTTCACAAAAACAGCCCATCAAATGCAAAGTGACTGTCAGCATGGCTGGATCCAGCTTCAGAAACAATGCTCAAGTTTCAGTTCTAGCAACGTGTAACTACACATCACCAGAAAATTAAACCTTCTTCATCCCAGTGTAGCTTGCAACCAGTGGGATGCCCTTGCTCTGGTGTTTGCTGGGGAAAAGCCAGGTTGTGACTCAATTGCTGTCTGCTCTATCTGAAGCAATTGGTGCTTTGTCACTAACTGCTTGATAATGAGATATTTTACTTCTCTACAACATCTTTCCCATCAAGCTACCTGAAATTGCTTTATATACTTGTCCTCAGTTCACTACAATGGAAAAGGGAAGTGAGGTTTTTAGAGTCACACAAGGTGCTAATTTGCTGCTCATGTCATAAAACACTTTTCTAGAGCTCAAAAAGAAAGAACAATTTCTTCCCATGAGTACCACAAAAACCCTAATAGCGTGAGGCTTTGCAAGGAAAGGAAAATGAGCAACGGTTGTGCTCCCACCTCCACAGCCAAACCCCTCTACACTGCACGAAGGCCAGTGGCCCATACAGACTGAGGCCAGCTCAGCTCTGCTGAGCTATAAGACATATGTGTAGCTTGGACGACCATTCATAGCCACAACTTTATTCTGTGTGAGTCATTTTCATCCAACCAACTAGTACAGCACTGCCACATTAAAAAAATTAAATATGATGTTTACTGATGCACAGAATCCTGCTAAATTATGCCAGCTATTCCCCCATCCAGTATTCCCGGTTGCTGCTGTAGGTTGGGATGCTTGACTAACACCCCACACTTGTGGAGGGGAGCCTGGATCTGCATCAACGCAAGCAGCTTGGGACCTTGGTGTGGTGACTCACTTTGTCAGCGGCTGAAGTGACAAAGTGTTGAATTTCCTCTACACCCTGTGTCACGGTGCATCAGTCAGTGAGGGGGAACACCTCTCCTCTACGCATCCTTCCAGCTATATTTATTGGTGAAAAGACAGAAAAACATGCTCCTGTCACATTTTTAAATAAAATATACATGAATTTTGTGAAAAGCACCAGATGATTGCACACAAGAATGAAGAGATATTAACACAGACAGTGACATCTCCAGTTTCTCTGTGCTGCATGGAGAACACACCAGCAGAACTGGCAGGCTCCCCTTTGGGTACCTGGCTTCCTTCTTATTCAGACCTGGCCAGTTTAAGCAGGGGGATGGCAGGTGACATATCGGAAACACGATGAGCACTGAAAAATCAGACAAGCCAGATTCTGGTTCAACTTTTAAGACAATGTGGCAAATGGTAGTAATGGAAAAAAGAAACACTGGGATAT
Source organism: Brotogeris chrysoptera (assembly GCA_030323915.1). Classification (NCBI taxonomy): domain Eukaryota; kingdom Metazoa; phylum Chordata; class Aves; order Psittaciformes; family Psittacidae; genus Brotogeris; species Brotogeris chrysoptera. The sequence goes on from JARCZZ010022140.1 coordinate 7,251, forward strand.
TTTGAAACATTTTCATTTTGCAAAAAATTAAATTCTATGAAAGCCACTGATGCATTTTAGCAATTTTTGTTTTCTAGTATTTGTTTAATATAGTCATTCTTCCAAGAATTTTACAAGACTCCATAGTCTTTCAACTGAAACCCTACATCAGCAAATACAAAATGCAAAGGGCAACACAAATAAGAGAGACCTTAGATGTAGGAAGGTTTTAGCTTCTCTAAATCTCATTTGGAAGCAGAGGTAAAAGGGAAGAGTAAATGGAAGAACTTGATAGCTTCATGTCAGAAAAGACATGAACCGTGACACAGTGATGTCAGCAAGACTAAAAGGAGCTGTTAAAATACCTGGAATGAAACAACACAGGGTTTCTAAAGTGGCAGATTAAAAAAAAAAAAATGATAATGGGTCAAGAATGATGAAATCTATACCTTGTTTCTGCCGTGCACTGGGACTTCCACTTTAAAACTTTCAGTCAGAACATATCAGATTGTGTCCAAAAGAAAGTGTCAAGGTAAAACTCAGCAAGTGTAGTTCAACAACTCCATGAAAACATTGGTATTGAGGGAAACAAGAAAACAAACCTCATTCTGATTTTACTTGTAGCACCTGTACCTGAATAACACACCTTTAAATAGAGGCATTACAACAGCATAAATATGATAAAAAATTAAGCCCTGCAGCTACAGTGTATAAGGAAGCCTTTAGCGCCTGTCAAAAAATTTTAAGCAAGATTTTTAGAACTAAAACATGATTTAGCTTTTCCAATATCATATAAAACTAAAAATCAAAAAAGCTGAGGTTTTTTATTGACCTTCAGGAGAAAAAAAAGTCTTGATAGCTGATGGCCTTTGAGGGTGGCAAAGAACAAGCAGTTCCAGCTCATGATTACTGAGCAAACTACTTTTTCAGTCATTTTTTCTACTACTTCAAGCAATGGCTCAGCACAATTTAACAGTTTCCAGCTCAGTAGCTAAAAAAGCTCAAGAGTCTTTATTTTTCTAGGGTGAGAAGGGCAAATGACAAAATAGAAGCACGCCTGCTGTCAGGGTAACATAACATTTATCTAGCACAAAATGCGTCTCATCACAGACCGGGTGCCCCCCTCTGCATTTTCAAAGGTTTCTGGGATGGAGACGGAAATCTCTGGATTGCTTTTAAATACCTCTGGTAAAAGACAATGGGGAAGAGGAAAAGAAATTTTTCATCATAACCCTGAATTTGTTCCCTAAAAAAAAAAAAATACAGCCATAGGTTAATTATTTCTCAGGAGTCTCAAGCAAGCAGCGAATTGATCATAGCCCACATACCCTCTAGAATGGCTACCTCTTCTCTAAAAGTTTAATACAGCTTTTTGGAAATCTCATCAATTGGAACAAGAGATCTTACTCAGATCATAAACTCTGAGGAGAATCAGTAGATTCTGCTATTTTATTATACTGACCTTTAGACCACCCTCTGCCTTTTTACTGTTCAGCTTATATATCAGAAAATACCACAAAGTATTGAAGTATGCATTGCATGACCGCTAAAGACAGGACTTAAACTCTTTACTCACTGAACTGGAAGTTACTTTGTTTTTCTTTTTGAGTGACTGCTTGAAGCAATAGATAAGAAGAAAAAAACCTTTCTTTATAAACCACTTTTAGCTGGTATCAGGTATCAAGATCTTTTTATTTGCTTAAATAATTTCTTTTTGAAATATATTTTCTCTATTAAGACTATATTTTGAAAATTTCTCAGCATTTTAATTGGCAGGGAACAGTTATTTCTGCTTAATTTATCAGAAGTAATAACAATGTTAATCTCTTTCTGTTCTCCTTACTCTGCATTTGCCTTGCAACGTGCTAATACACCAGTTCAGACTGTGGGAAAACTGGAGGGGATATTTGCTGTGTAGGTCACCCTGCTAAATGTTCTACAGCTTGGTTTTCTTCAAGAAATAGGTTCCTCCAGTCTGGAAGCCAGAGATGCTTCCAGGCATCAGTTACCTTAACGTTGGTCTAAGGCTATATTACCATCACCTCCCGAAAAAGGCAGGCCCCAGAAGAGGCTCCTGGTTTTCAGTTCCCAAGAATTAAGATAAATTCAAAACTGCTGCTAAATTTCAGGTAGTTTGTGTTAAATAACAGTGTGCATTTTTGTTTTCTTTCAGTTCCTTATGCAGGTTTATTTTCTTCTAGTATCTGTTACTAGGATCAGACAAAGCTTAACCATTTTCAGATGATTCAGGAGAATATGAGGAAAGCTGGGATTTTTTTTTATACCAGCAGAGAACAGTCTACTTTCTTTAGCAAGCTATAGGTTAATTGCTTTGCATGAGAAATCAAGGATAATGGCCAGTTTTGCATAAGATTCAGTTTTGAGTTGCTTGAGAACTGAAAAGAAGGTCAAGCATACCTAGTCAGGTTCCTCTGCACCTTTGTTTCATTTACCTTTGCAAACCAGAGTTCTCTTCATTTCTCACTTCTCTAGTGTGAGGGTAAAAACTGAAGTTGCAACACTGAAATTTAATGTTATTATGTCCCCCATCTTATTATCTAAACTGCTTTGCCATGCATGAATTCAAAGCAGAAGTCTCTACTGATCTACATTTCTGGGACTAGGACTACTTTTTCAAACCCTAGTGTGTTTACCTATGGCTGGAATAATTTGAAAATGTGTTTACAAGCTGTCCAATGTAATTGAGAAGGATTCTTCTGGTGCCTTTGAGGTCACATACTTGGAAAGGTAAAACTTGCTGCAGTCACTATTTTAAAAGGATCAAGGACAGAACAATTACTTGTAGACTGGGGACCAATAAAGGGAAATCCACAGAGAAGTCTAAAGACCTAAGAAACAATCTAGGCAAGGCACTAAGAACAGAATGACGCAGAAGAGGAAAACTTGGAAAAAAGTTAATGTATTTTGAACAAATTGCATATTATTAGATTGAAAAAAGAAATTTGTAACCTCAATAATTTCACTTATGGCTTTTTGCCTTCTCCTGCTTATAAACTTTCACTGGCTATGAGCTCAGGTCAGTGTTAACTGAAGGGCTGCCACTGCCTTGCCTTTCAAGCAAGAGGCCCGACCCACAAGTATGACTGAAAGGTGAAAACTGATTATATATATACTTCATGGATTTATTGTGTAGGAATTCCAGTGTGTAGCCTAAGCTCTAGCACTTAAAAAAGTTTAGCAAGCGTTTCATCAAGCAGAGAAGTACATCAACGAAGTTGGAGAGGTCAGGGTACAAAGTGTTGGGCAATTCACAAGATATAATTCCATAAGTAAATCAGTAATAAAGATAGGCCAAAAAAGGAGTGGGAAAACCATTAACCAAGTAAGCTGAATGCTTAATAAGCTTTCTTTGCTTCAGTCTTCATGTAAAAGGCCAACTGAGAGCAGATGGTTGGCACAATAATACTCTAACAAAAAGGGAAGATTCTAATCTCATAAAAAGAGAATGGTGAGAGTGCCTAGCTAATTTAGATGTTTTCAAATGGGTTATGATGATGACCTTTTTCTATGCATACTAAAGGAAATGTCTGAAGTGATATCAGATTCTTAACTATTATCATGGAATACTGAAAAGGAAAATACAGGGGAAAAAGTAACCTTGTCTTTAAGAAGGAGGCAAACATACTGCTTTACATGTCAGTCTGCAAACCATCCATTCACAGAAAAAACCTCAATCTTTCTATAAAAGCAATAAGATACCCAAGGCATGAGCAGTAGCAAGCAGCATTTGCTGAAGTGCACCGTACCAACTGCGTTTCTTTCTATGGGCATTAAAGAGGCACAGCTTGACTTCAGCCTTAGCTATTAATATGATATCTGGGGATATGTATACAGGCTGCAAAGCTTGCTAGAAGACCATTCATTTCCAGAAAACAGTTCTATTCAAAATGAAAGCATGAATCATGCACAGTTTCAGAGAGACCTGCCTTGAACTCAGTATTATTAATATTTTCATTAACAACTTGGATGATGGAAGAAGGAATATGCTTATTATATTTGCTGATAACTCTGTGCAGGAAAGGACTGCAAGAACATGAGAGGACAGGATTAAAATTCAAAAAAGGTCTCAACAAATTGCAGAAATAATCTTTAAAGAAAAAGATTATTCAGGAGACACAATTCCTGGTATTTAGGAGAGACAATACAAGACACTATACTTGGGAAAAAATGATCAATTGTGTAATTACAGGCTGAAGGAAAACTCCGCAGGTTGGGGAAAGCTGAGGATGGCTGCTCTGAAAGAGGAAATCATTCTGGGATCACAAATGGAAGTGTGGCTACTGAGATATGGGAAATAATCCTTCTGCTAGGCTCAGTCCTCACTGGAGAAATAGATATCATATGTCTGTAAAGTTGTGGGCTAAATGGAGGGAATCAATAAAGGAGAAGGTAGCAGATCAGAGGTCCATGAAACATTACCAAGAGGTGAAACAAAGTTGGGGAATTGAACTTTAAGCCAAAAAGAGACTGGGTGAAACTTAAAATATTTTCAGGCTAACAGCAAAGACAAAGGAACGGCCTGTTCTTCAGGGGTTGACCCTATCAGCCATGAACTAAAAGCAGGGAACCTTACCATGGAGTGCACCCCGTGGTGCAGAGCTGTTTGTGGGGCCAGCACTGCTCCCTGGAGCAGCTCTGACCACAGGGACCGGCTGTCCCACTGCCACAGGCCACTCTGCCCTGCAAGCCTGGGTGACCCTGGCTGGTTGCTGCCACCAACCACACAACAGCCCTGCAAACCATTTACCAAAAAACCTTTGAATATTAAATGAAAAATTTCAGGAAGGTCAATTAAACTGGTCATGGATATTTAATAATAGGGAAGATAAGAAAAATAATCAAATAAATTACTTGTTCCAAATTATCACTCAATTCCAGCTGTAGTTCATTGCTGACTCAGATTAATGAATGCTGAAAAGATATTACTTTCACATGAATATTCAGACTTTGCTACCTGATTGCAATTTTTCCAATGAAAAATGCAGCATATCAATTCCTGATGAATTTTTAATAGAGCCAAATGCCAAATGCCCTCAGTATCATTTAAAGAGATCACATTGGCATGCCAGGCTATGAAGAAGTTCCCTCCTGAAAATACAGGACACCAAAAAATTGTTAACATGAGGAAATTAACTCAGGAATTGAGCTCAGACTGGCACATGGAAACGCATGCATTTCTCCATAGAGCTCACCACACTTCAGCTGCTTTATGTTAAAAATAGTGATAACTGTGAAAAGACCTAACCTTCCCTTCAGTGTTTTGTGGGCTTGTTTTATTCATTTTCACCTTCAGTAAAGGAGCTTTTGCTGGGGAAAATGCTCTTGTACAAAAAATAAAACCTGTGAATCACCAGGGAAGCGGAGTGGGAAAGGTCACCAACTGGCTTCTCTATAGCAGCAGACATTTATTTTTTCGTTGTAGGACCTGAATTCATTCATGTGATCATCCAGCTTTAGATTTTAATAGACAGGATTTGGTAAAGGTGACAATCTTGTGTTTCTTTAGAGAGAAGTAGACAGGAAGTGACAAACAGCATCCTGCTCAGTGCCGATGCTGATTTGCTTACCCAGATACTGAGTTTATTCCATTTGCTTACCTTGGGAAGTGGACCAAACCAGAAACTCCAGGATGCGAAATATCAGAAGAGCATCCCACAGGGAAACTGCTCCTTAGCTCAGTGGAGATTAGTTTAAATGTGTCAGGAGCTGAGTTTAGCCCTCTCTGGGTGAGAGAAGCTCCATGCCCCTTTCTGCTGCAGACCTGTCTTGAGAAGCCACTGATTCAGACAGTATCCTCCTAACCAAATCCCACAGAGCACAAAGAGCCCTCTGAAGGTCCCTGAGAGATTTGCAGCTCAAAGCAGACAGGGAAAGCATAACATGTAGTTCCTCCAGAGCAAAAGTGTACTAAACTTTCCACAGAACTCCAGCCCTTTCGTGCAGGGTTGTGGCACATGATGGAGATACCTACGCCTCTCCTGAAGTTTACTTACGTAAGGAAAAATTATCTTTGCAAGACATGCTGGTCATTTATTTATGTGGAAAGGTGGGTGACTAATTTCCTTAGCTCCTTTGGAAACCCAAGTCTGCTCAATAAAGACAGGCAGCATAAGGCTCTGCAACAGCTACACCTTGTAAACTGTGTCCTTCAGTGCTGTGCACACAGGTGAGCCACTGGAAATAACAGTGAAATAGCTCTCAAGAGCTATATAAGCGGCAAAATTTCCACCTTCAAAGCATTATAAAGAAAGATAAAATTACTTACTTAAAGTCAACCTTGTCTTCATGATGATTTAAACTCATGCACTTCCCAGCTGGAACTGGCTGTGAATACAACAGAGCCACATACTGCGGTATCAGAGATGCGAACTCATTCACAAAGCCTCAGTAACTCAATGCCTTTGGGGTGCATGGTCACAGCTTCCTCTGTTGGACTGGTTTAGGGAGAAAAAGATGCAAAGGAAAAAAATTCATTTACCAGCCCTGTTCTCCCACACACACACAACGCTTGAATTATCTTCAAATTCTGCAAAGCCAGAATGTTCTGCCCTCTAAGGTTTTTAATACCTTCCATTTGTTAGTGAAATGCTAAGTTAAATGGCAAAGCTATTTAGTTCAATGGCATTAAAACTCATGACAGTCAACTTAGAACTTTATCAGCCATTTCAGAGGTACATAGCATATTAACAGATAATTGCATGCAGAATCATCCATAAATTGCATGTGTGTACATACATACACACACTATCTACTGAACAATTCACTAAATCTCTGCAATAAATATGTTAAAAATGTCTTATCTAATTACTCACTGCATAAGTCATTGTTCACACAGGGGTTTTCCTTACTTTCCTATCTTTTATATTAATCTTTCTCCTAATGAAAATGAATTTCCTACAGCTCATCTCATGAAAGTCTGGCATCAGTATCAAATCCACAATAACACCTTCACTTGCTACTTTATATTCTCCAAATTTTAGGTGAGTAATGACAAGCCAGGCTTCTCTCCCTTGTTACTCTTTGTCCTTATTTGTCTTTGTTCTTATTTTATTCTTCTTTATCCTTATTTTGTTCTTTACCTACTAATATTTCTACCGCAGAAGGTCCCTACTTTTCTCATACCACTCTAGACACTCAGAAGATCCTGTCAGGCACTGCAACCCATCCAGATTTTCCCATTTTCTGTGTGGAAGTATGTTGGCAAGTGGGCAAAAGCACATAGTGCAGCAAGGCAGAACTGGGGGTGATCGGCCATGATGCAAAGGGGCACAGGGAACCAGGGACTGGAAATGAAGTTGGGAAATCCCACTGGAAAAGGCCAAAAGAAGAAAAATCCCATCTGGCAGGAGCAGGGCACTGGCAAAGCTCCTGTGCCAAGCTTATTCCTCTTGGCCATGCTCAGCCCAGGAGGCTTTAGCTGAAATTGCTTGAGTGGTTTTGATCATAGATTAATTTTCTTTATGGCTCAGTGCAGATTGTTCTTTTCACCATCAAAATCTCTTGCACCCAGACCAGGCTTTTCCAATTACTGGTTCACCACCTTTCTTACAGATGAAGGGGTAGCTTTCAGATCTGCAGCTTTCAGAACTATTAGAACCTTTTCTTTACTATACACGTGTCACAACAGTTTCTTGCTCTGTTTGCTAAGAGTTTTTGCATACAACTGCTCCAGGTTACCCATTTCTCCCTCTCCCAGGCTGTGCTGTGCTGTCACATGCCAGGCATTGCTGTGTCTGCATCCTCTCTCCTGCAGCTGTCTCGCTTTGGCCGGTACTTTCCTTGCCATAGAAACCAATATAACCTTCCAGCATTTGGCTCTTATTTTCCTTTTGCAGATGAGACACACCAAGGTCACTTCATTTTTTTGGCCAGAATAACCTCTAGTATCAAGAAATGAACTTCTATTACCAGGAAATCAGGCAGCACCTCTCACTCACTCTTTTCTTACGAGCAGAGATGTTTCTACCCAACTCCTTAGTCTGTTCCTCTTCCTCCACTCATTTTTTCACTAGAATTGAATTTGTAACAAGGTTTTCTGTTAGCTGTTTCCTTAAGCCTTATGACCAACAAAACCCCAATGAACATGAACTATGCTTTATGATGATGCCTAATGCCCAGATTCCTCCACCTGCTCATTTCCTGGGCAGATGCTGTCACCAAAGAGCTTTTGATGTCTAAGTTCTGCCTCATTTGCTTTAGGGCAGCCGTTTAACCAGCTTCTTTTAATAAGCATGTATTTATCTTTGCATTTTCTGTCCCACTGTAAAATCTAATTGATTTTAAAATTAAAATCAAATTGATTTTACAGAGACCAAAATAGATGCAAAAGGCTCAGCATTTCCAAGGGTATTGCACAAACCTCACTTCCTTTAAAAATATAACCAACAAAACCAACAACAAGAAACTAGGTCAAAATGAGAGCTGGGGTGGGTGATTTGTGGTTGCACAGGAACCTCAGGAACACAGAGAGCAACAGGGTCAGATCCCTCATTAGGAAGTGTAGGTGGGTGCAGCAAAGCTTGCACCTCAGACTGCCTTAAAAAGGAAACGGGAACATGCAGCAAGTCGTATTAGTTCACATCCAGATTTGGCCTAAACAAGAACAAATTGCCAAAATGGGAAAATTATATGCTAGTTCCTTAATGGTTGGGATGAGGCAAAGATCGGTCTGCCCATTTCTCCCCCACTCTGCTTCACACACCCAGTGGTTCCAAGAAATTATACTTGATAAATTACTTGTTTTCTTCATGCTGGTGTTGAGGTGTCACTAAAGTAGGAGAGTGGGGAATTACAGCCTGTGCTGCTGCTGCTGCTATTATTATTATTTGGCAGTAATTCCTCTAACTTTCTTCCCTGGAGGAAGACACAACTAGCTGTTCTCCTGCTCCTAAGGTTATCCCACTAGGAAATATTAGCTATTTGCTTCTATTAGTTTCTATTATCAAGGTACAGAAAACCAAATAACAGTCAATTTACAGTATTTCATGGCTTGCCTTATATGAGGGTCTGGAACACATACTCCAAAGCCTGAGTAGCTACAAGACAAAGTCTCCATGAAACCTGCTGGCACCATGAGGATAGGGGTGGGGGTGGTGCCTGCACCCCACTTCTCAGATAGGCTTGGGGGAGGCTCCTGCCCTTCCATTTTCCTGTCATTTCTACAGAAAAGGACTTTTCAGCATACTGAGGGGATGAATGGATTAATTCCTAATACAATTACCACTCTTTTGGCCTCCTTTATAGTCTTCAGAAGGTGTGAAATAAGTAATTTTCCACAGTTTTACAGGTACAATATAGACACTCCCAACAGCAGCTGATGCATTCCCATGCTACTGCTTTGACTGCATTATTTAAATCCTTTCTGACTAGCATTGTGATACAACATCTGTTCCTTCTGCCTAGCCGAAGTAGTAGTGGGTGGTGTGTTATTGGTTTTAAAGATGAGGGATATTTCATTTCAAAGTGCAAGCAGTGATAAGGAGATATGCTTAGATAAATTACCCCATTATTGCTGCAAATGCTCAGCCCAGACAGCTCTGTGTCACAGCCACTTTAAAAGGCAGCTTTGGAGTGAAGGATCTGTCCCACAGACAGCAGACATAGTCTCCAGCTGGGCGCTCCTTCATGGGAGCCCTGGAGAGAGAAGAGACAAGCGTTACTGACAGCCAAGCTGTGAAAGACAGAGAAAGGGTATCAGCAAGGGACGCCAAGTTTTCCAGTTCTCTCATGCTTTGAGGCTACTGCCTGTTAAATCAGTGCTTTAGAGACAACTCAGAGTATTTAATCTCAGTCCAGAACTCAGGAAACATAAGAAACACTTGAACATTTCAAGATTTTAACACTGAAAGGTTTTTGAAGTTCATTTTCCTTTTGGCTTGTCTTTCACAGTGTTTAACTTTGCTGTTCCCATCTCCCATTGCTTGCCTGTTATCCCAATGGCTAGAAGAGATCCTGAAAAGAAAGGGTGAGGGAGAGGAGAAGCCCCTTTTGCACTTCCTTCCCCAAGGAGCCAGAACTTGGTGAAGAAGGAACACGTTCACAGTATCAATATTTGCAATAAGATGGTGCAAACCAGCAGTGTCAGCAGGTGACACTCCCTTTACATTTCACATGGTAAAGCAGCACATTCTAGCTGTTTGATGCCATCATTTTACTGCAAGAATGACTACATTCACTGCAAGTTATTTCCTGAGAAGAGCTATGTAAATACAGTAATCCAAAAAAGGAACGAGATATTATTTGGGAAGAGTTGTTTCCTTTTGCACACAGTTTCTATGAGGTGACACAATTGTGAACAGAATAAGGTGCCTGGATGCATCCCTAAATATACCTTTGTGCAAGCATTGCCAACTGCAAATTCATCTGGAAAATGCTGCTGCCCTGCCCCACTCCCCCAAGTGGTGATATCCTCACACTGGTAAAAAAGAAAAGCAATTTTTCCTGAAAATTCTCAGATGGAAACTTTTCACATTTTCTTTCATTTTGAAACATTTTTCCTCTGTTTTCTTGCAGTGATATGAAGGATGCCTCTAGAGTAGCCAGTTGACTTTCTAAATCACAGACAACTATAATAGACTTTTGAATGTAGTTCAGAGATATTAGGCAAGAGCCTAAATTGCCGAACACCATGACCTGTTCCTCTGTCCCTATCCCTGACCCCCTGCACACCTCCTGCCCTACCGCTGCCTCATCTGCCAACTGTGTCCCTGCAATACTGCCCTGCTTTCCTTCAGCAACATTTTTTCCTCCTTGTAATATAATGAATTTCTTTCGAAGGAAAAAGGACACTGGTAATAAACTCTCTAGCTCCCATCCTCTCAGTTTCCTTTTGCCCTTTTAGTGAAGGCCATTTTGGTTTTAATTGAGAATAACAAAAATAAAACAAAAATTTTAAAAAGCACAAACCCCACCCCCCCAAAAAACCCCAACAAACCAACAATTAAAAAAGCAAGCACATGCAAATAGTCCCAGAAAAAATACAGCCAGAAAGAAAACATCACCTCGTCTTTAATAAATCACCCATGTGAAAAATAGGTTAATGTGCACACTTAGAAAAGCATTGCAAAAGTCACTCATGCCTTTCCATTTTGATAAGGATTTTTTCACTGGATTCAAAAATCCATCTTTTTGAATGAATTAAATTTTATCAAAAGCTTCCAAAGGGAAACAGCTGATTGGCCTTCATGAAACCTGAACAACAAGCCACTGGATGCCAGGGAATGTCCCACTTCTACACAAAGCTAGGCACTGAACCACTTCCTCCATGGTTTGGAAGGTCATAGTCTTCATGGAGGATGGGCTGGGTTGTGTTTGCTTCTGCCTGCACAGAGGAACAATCATCTCATCACATCTGGGCTCTGCTGTTGGCTCCCTGGCCAAGGGAGCATGGGGAAAAGCCTGCTCAACCTGCCTCCTGCATGGGAGAGACCAGAGAAACCCTGCAAGGAAAGAGGGGGAGAATATGAGAAATCTTGTCAACAGAGACAGCAGAAGAAGAGAGATGTTGATTTGTGTTACGGCCATGGTTAATGCCACTGAGGCATGGTGCTTATGATAAGCTGGCAAAGGTTAGAAATCCCCCCAGAGGAGGGATGCCGTGCCAATATCTACATATGCACTTCTGAGCGCTTTCATTGTTGATCTCTGTCATATTCATGGGCAGGAATGTTGAAACCCATGAAATCCTACCATCACCTGAACAGCAACGCTTTCCAAACTGTAACTCAGGAGAAAAAGAAAGCCAGTAAAAAGAAAAATCATTTGAAATGCAGATTCTACAGAAAACATCAAGATAGTACAGGTGGAAGGGAGGTGATGGTGAAGCACTCCATGTGCTTTCTTGGGTTTTAATAATTTGACTCCTGTAAAATTAACCAGGATGCTAACTCACCAGAGTGTTTTGCTCCTCACAGGCAAAGAGGGGTACAAAAAAGTCTGAAGTTTTTACACCTTGAACACTCTGGCAATTGTTTCTTTCAGATGTAATCTGGAGCATTCTGTCAAACAGCTTTGAAACTCAAAATAAATAATATAAAACACAGGGACAAATAACCATTAATAAAGATAGGTTCACACATGCAGAGAGAGAGCAGATGCAGTGGGGAGAAGAAAATCAGTCTTGGCTTGCCTGGTTGAATATAAATATTGGGATGGGGTCTCAAAGGTACTCAAGATCAGGTAGTTGATAAACTGTTTACCGTACAATGAGATTTTCCATTTAACACTAAAGATATTTTACTAGAGAAACAATACAAACTGGGTTTTAGCCTCATTTATCTTTTCTATGGTTAGACACTTCATTTTTTTTTTAAATTTTACTGTTGCATTATTTTCTTTTATATAAAACATTTAGAAATCCCTGCAGGTTCTAGTGAGCTTTCATGGCCATTTGTACATCTTACGTTTAGAAAGAGGAATTTTGAGATGCTACAAAGCTATAGAGATTACATTGTTTTTCAGTAATGCCTGCCCTCAAAATAGTTTTCAGTTAGCTTTATAACTATCCAATCATCATGGCTTGGCTGTGGGAATGAAGATTTTAGAAGAGCTTTACCCACACTTACTACAAGCGTGCTGATGGCTAAAAAGGCCAATACAAGATAGACAAGTCCAGTTGCAAAAAGCACAGTGGAAGGTCTCCTTGGGTGGTATAGGCAAGGCACGGTTCTTTCTGCATTGTCTTTTGTCCTTGAGACTGATTCTGTGTGTGTTCTCAAAAGAGAAAGCAGTGTAATGTATGATGTGTCTCCAAATCTGCTGACTGGAGGCCAGGGTGGACCACTGATGGCAGTCAATATGGCCAAGGCTAACATATTGTTTCAGGGAGTCCTTATATCTCCTGTTTGAGGCACTTTTCTTGCAGCAGCTGTTGGCGAGTTCATCGTATAACACAATCTTAGGGAGACAGTGATCTTCCATCCTGGAGAAGTGCCCTGCCCAGCACAGCTGCATTTTCAGCAACATGGCCTCAATAATGGCAACCTCTGCCTGTTTAAGGACAGTAACATTAGACAGTAGTCAGTCCAGTGGATGTTTAGGATTGTACGGAGGCAGCACTGATGAAAGCGTTTGAGGAGTCGCAGGTGATGGCAATAGATGACCCAGGATTCAGACCAATATAAAAAAGTAGATAGTACGATGGCTTTGTGGACACTAATCTTTGTACTTTTCTTCTGGTGTTTATTACATCAGACTCTTTTATGGAGTTTTCCGAAGGCTCTGTATGCCTTTGCTATTCTGTTATCTATCTCTTTATCAATCATGGCGTCCAAGGAAATGATGCTTCCCAGATAACTGAACTGCTGGACTAACTTAAGCTCTGACTCACCAACAGTGATGTGGAGATAATGGTAGTCTTCTTGTGGTGCAAGTTGGTAAAGAACTATTGTCTTCTTCAAGCTGACTTCCAGCCCAAAAACCTCAGCCACTTCTGCAAAGCAAGATGTTAAATTCTGCAGAGCTGCTTCTCTGTGGGCAACGTGGGTGGTATTGTCAGCAAAAAGCAGCTCGCGAACAAGGTGATTTAGGGCCTTAGTGTGGGCCTTCAGACACCTTAGGTTGGATAGGCTCCTGCCGGTACGCTATCGGATATAGATGCCATTTTGTTCATCAAAGTCTGCCATAGCCCTTTGGAGCATCATGTTGAAGAAGATTGTGAATAAAGTTGGTGCAAGAACACAGCCTTGTTTCACACCATTGGTTATTGAGAAGGGCTCAGAGAGTGCATTGCCATATCTGACTTGGCCTCGCTGATCCTCATGTAATAAAATAATCATTTTGAGAAACTTTTGGGGACATCCTAAACGTTCCAAGATCCGCCACAGGCCTTTTCTACTCACAGTGTCAAAAGCTTTGGTAAGATCAATGAAAGTTACATAGAGTCCCTCGTTCTGTTCTCTACACTTCTCTTGCAGTTGTCTGAGAACAAATACCATGTCTGGGGTACTTCTATTTGCTCTGAAAAAACACTGACTTTCAGGTAGAAGTTCTTCTGTGATAGCAGGTACTAATCTGTTCAACAGTATTCTTTCAACGATTTTTGCAGCAATGGAGAGCAAAGCTATACCTCGGTAGTTTGAGGAGTCTGACTTTGCTCCTTTTTTCTTGTACAAGGTGATGATGATTGCATCATGGAGATCTGGTGGTAGTTCACCTTGTTCCCAGAAATGCACAACTAGCTCATGAAATCCAATATTGCCATAGCATTCCCACCATTCAAATATCACTGCCATCATCATCCACTTTGCAACAGCAAAATTAAGTTTCAACTTCTCCCACAACATATAATGTGTTAGAATAGGTAAAACTCTATAATATGACAGGAATATCAGTGGGAGTTTCAGGTAAATTTAAGGACAGAAACATTTAGATTATACTCCTAGGAGAAAAGTGTGTGCAAATAGCAAGATTGATTTGGTTACTCAAGAATTTACAACAGGAAATGGAAAAGAGCCTAAACACTCAGAAAACTGAAAATATACTGTGGCAAAGGGAAAGGAAAACATCAAAGGGAACAATCCCGACCTGAAGCTGATGAGCTTCAATTCAAATATTTTATTTCTAGGCTTTATTTTTGCAATGGAACAGTGCAATACTGCAGGTATTCCTAAAGTGATTTTTCCTCTCAATTTTATTCAAATCATCTGTGGCCTAAGGAACACGATAGATATGAGTTATGGCTCCTAGTATTAAAATACCAAAACAAATTATTAGCATATAAAAATTGATATGATCTATTCAGATGCATAACTTTGAAATATGGTATATAGCACAGCGTACCTATCTTGAATCATAAAACTTGTCAAAGATACCAAAAGTTTATTGCCTTGGAAGATTCATGTAGCAACTTGGAACACTTGATTTAGATCTTAACAGCTTTTCATAATTCTTGCAGGCGTGCAAGCAGCTCACAAGATTTATTTAAACAGAGAAAAAATAATTTCAGAAGACGGAGCAGCTTTTACTCCTAATCAGGTGAGATAGGCGTTCTTTCAAACCACTCTAAGGATCAAATTTTTTATTTTCCTTCCTATAATTGTTTAATACAATAAATCTTTCCACTTAAATTCATTTCATAAACATAACAGTTATTGATACAACAAAGCAAGCATGTTTTCATAATAGTAATCATAGAAGAGTTAGGGGTGGAAAGGACCTTAAGATCATCTAGTTCCAACCCCCCTGCCATGCACAGGGACACCTCACACTAAACCATGTCACCC
>JARCZZ010022141.1:5947-16404 GCA_030323915.1 Brotogeris chrysoptera
ACAGTCTTCCCCAGAAAATGCTCTGACTACAACACTCAAGACTTGGAAGACAGACGCAGGGACAGTGAGAATGAAGATCTTAGGCCCACTGTAGGAGAGGATCTGGTTCAAGATCATCTTAAGAACCTGAATGTTCACAAGTCCATGGGACCTGATGAAATCCATCTGCGGGTCCTGAAGAATCTGGCAAATGAAGTTGCTAAGCCACTGTCCATCATATTTGAAACATCATGTTAGTCAGGTGAAGTTCCCGAAGACTGGAAAAAGGTCAGGAGCGAATTCCTAGTTCAAAAAAAATAAGGTTCCACATAGAAACTTTAGTTTAGCTGGAGAAAATGGACGTTATTTCCAGAAGTGTTAGGGGTAAGAAACTACTAAAGAAAAAGTGTGCTGAAGTCAAGCTTTGAGGCTGAAAGTAGGCTTTTCTTAGATTGCCTGTGTACTGGTCTTAAAAACCTTCTAACTGAACTTATGAATTAACACCTCTGCTACAGAGAATAAGATGACAATAAGAACAGCTAGTGGTGCACAGATCTGGGAGACTTTTTCAGGAAAATTAGGATATCATGACAGCCATTTAGATATTTCTGCAATGACATCGGAATTTGTAAAATTTGCCTGCCCTTCTCTGTCATATTGCTCAACGAAATATGACTATAATGACTATAAGTGATATATCCAACAGAGAAAGGGAATTATTAATGTCATTACATAAAGCATTGTGAGATTTCTTCTGTAAAATGTGTTCAATGCTTAACCAAAAATGTGAAAGGATGGGGGAGAGTACAAATAAGATATTTAAAATTATGTGCATGACATAAACAATGGGAAAATTTTGTTATGACTATTAGATATTTCTAGCAGGAAAATAAGTGGAAAAAAACCCTTTCTATTAGTTAAAACATTTGTCTTATTATTCATGAGTTTTCCTTAATTGCTATGTTCATAAATCCCTATTGCATCACTTTTCTGCTGCCCATCTGAGTACCATAACTACTGACTTATAAAATACAGATCTCTTACACTCAAATACAATTAATGCAATTATTTAAATAATGTAGAAATTATTATATGTCTAAGAATCTATGAAAAAAGAAGGAAAAAAAAAGAAGTTATTTTCATGGTCAAGCAATCTGCTAGGAAGCCTAAACCTTAAAATGAAGCCCAGTGTCTGCCTGTACTGTGATCAAAGGTGTCCCATATTTTAGGTAATTGTTATTTTGAAACCTAACTTGCTGTACTTCATTCGAACTAAAAATCTGAGCTGAGAGACCTTTCATAGGTCAGAACTGTCTGTGCCCACAAAAAAAAAAAAAAAGGAAAATGGTTATTTTTAGAAAGTTGAAAATTTTAGAACAAATCAATCAAACCTACAGACTTTAAAACAGCATTTAAAATGTATTAAGAGTAGACCAAGAGCTTTCAATGGGAATACAAAGGGGTTTGGTTTAAGAGTATTTTATTATTTGTGAACAACTAGCTCTGGAAGGCAATAAATTTGTCTGAACACAGTGACTCTGAACAGCTGCAGAACTGAGGAATGAGAGCTTTTAATTTGCATTTGTATTGTCCTTATCATCCCATGGTTGTTATGGGGTGCTATCCTACAAATTATCAATGAAAAAAGGAAAATATCTCAGCAGTGCCATCTTTCTTGTGATCCTAAGTCCAATACAAATATGAGAATGTCTAGAGAATTACTGCATTTTATTGGGTTTTTTAATATGTGAGATATTCATGATGATACTCATTGTACCCAGTGTAAGATCTACCTTCTACTTAGTATAGTAATGGTTTGGAAATGGAACAATTACTGCAATACTGAGGGGTTGCATGTATTGCACAGCACAACATTAGGGGCAAAGACAAAGCTGTTATCTGTACCCTACTGATAAGGTCAGACTACTATCTTCTCTAGATTTTACAAAAAAATTAAGGTGCTTCTCTGTCAGTCATACTTTTTTTACCTTGTGCCAGGCTACCTGACTTTCTTTATGTGCCCTTCCTCCCCAAACATCCCTTTAACACATACCTGTAGATTTGACAATCTTTCTCTCAGACTGAAAAATTGCCTCACTTGTATCAGAAAGAGGTGCTTAGCCACCTGATAGAGCCTGACTTTGTTAAGGAAGGGTCCTAGGTGAAATAGCTCCCACTAGCCATTAGTTTTTTAAGTCTTGAAAATTTTTTAATATTCTGATTATGTTTTAAGTTCTCTTAGAATATAAATAAGAATAATCAGAAAAAAGTCCTATAAAAATAATAAATAGCCATTAAAAACTAGGCCTTCACTTGGTCTTCTCCCAGATTATTACAGTAATGTTTATCGCAATTTCTATTTTTCATTATAAATAGCAAATTATTAGCCATTAGACAACATTGAAACTTTCATGCCTTAAAGTTATATATGTTCCTCCTTACTTTGCCAGACTTACAAATCTGAAAAGACTATTTTCCTAATTGTCAGATGAACTTGATATTTGTAATTCCTATTCAGTACTGGGAGTTTTAATTTACTAGGTGGTAAAGTATCAGGTTTGTTATAGAGGGGCCAGTAGCACTGTGAGCTTGAGCTGTATTATATACCTCTCTGAATAAGTGCTCTCTAGAATGGGTGCTTATGTTATTTCTCTTTATTCCTCATAACTTAGTTGCCCATCACAAGTGCCTCTCTTCTCCAAATATGGCCATTTAGCATTTAATACACCTTTAGATATAATTAGGTAATCCAAGCAGTAAGCCAAATGGCAGTAGGGGACAAAAGATGGTTTCTCCAAAATACAGATGTAGAGCCTTGTATCTTCTTTGTACTCACATATTTCATATTTTAGTAATAGGGTCACCCTCAGACTTTTTTTTTTTTCCTTCTGAGATGGGAATGATGATCCATTCAATTTCATTCAACCTAGATATGAAATTAATTCATTACTAGGAATATTGTTTCAGGTCATTGTGATTTCAGTGTCTGCTTTTTACTAAGTGGTATAACTACAATAAAATTTAAGCACACTATTTGAATATAAATTCATTCTTCTCTTTATAAAAAGAAGACCTAACCAAGCTGGATTTCTTTCAACAGAATTATATATTAGATTAAGCCTGGATTGGAAGGTTTTAAAAATAAGAATTAACTTTAATTCTCAAAACAATTTATGTTGGATTCTGGAATACATCATACCACTGAGATCAAAAGTTTATTAATTTATTTGTTTAATTTTCAAGAAGCTGAAGTCAAAACAAAGAAATGTTTCTATTGTTTAATGATAATTTATGGTCAGAAATAAATACAGCTCAATTACTTCTGCTTGTTTTTTTTGATGTCTCATAATTCTTTTCTTTTTCCTTCTTTTTTTTTTTCTCAGTTTGCATTCAGTGTTAATCATTAATAAAAATATTCAAATGCATGTAGGCTAGGAACTAATTGTCTGTAGAACAGCACTAGAAAAACACCCACTTAAACATTGCTTTATCCATTGTCTGATCAAAGAAATGTGTTATGTTTTATTTTATTTTGCGTTTGTATTTATGCTTTGATTTTTTATTCTATTTTCTTAAAAATAACCAGAAGCCTTCTGAATTCAAAGTATACTGGAAAATCGTTAGTATTGTTGAAATTTTTTTAAAAAAGGAAAGCAAACAACTCAGCTTATACAATTTATTTTCTATAGCCCCATGCTGATTGGAATTAAAAAAGAATTAAAGGGTCTAATACAGTCAGTCATGTTCTACACGATCACTTTTGTAATTTTTGTGTAGCATATATATTTCAATCCTGTAACATGTGGTCACTCTGTTTGCAGCTTTTAAAATATTGATAAATCACCAGCTTTCTTACAGTTCCCTGGAGCTTTCCCCATGTTCAGGACTTATTGAAAATCAGCATTATTGGCCCATAAAAAATCTTGCTCAGCTTTTCTAATAGTTTTGGATTCAGGTTATTAATCCTGATTCTTTGAAATATCTAACTTTTTTCTTTGAAATATCTAACTACATTATAAACTGCTATTAAATTTTTATTTTTTTTTAGTTACTGTTGGAATGGAAGATATTTGTGTATTATTATACTAAAAGAAACACTTATTAGATGGTTCTTTATTGTTAGAAAGCCTGACATTTCTACTTCAGAAAAATATCATAGGTTTAATCTTTTTTTCTGGTATATTTATATTTAAATTTCCTCTAATTCAAAGCATCCTAGGTTCTGCTTTTTTTTCTTTGGTGTCTCTCAATAGTCTTCTACAAATTTTAGGTGTTACATTAGTTATGACTTTGCCAGCTTCTCCTACTTGTTTCTTAATTAGAATGCTCCTTATTAATACTTTTTAGTTGATTTCACTACATTAGTTGTGTTGGTTTTAAGCTTTGGGGTTTTTTCCCTCCTATAGCTTTAAATTTCATCTTTCTCACTTTCTTACTTTCCATTTTTATTTGTACATTCTTTTTTTCATTGATCCTTCAAGCAAACATTTCCGCTCTTCCCAAATAGTGCTGCCAGTAAATTGCAAGAAAAAAGCTACCTTGAGGCAATGAAAAAACAAGCACCTTTTCCTTGCCAAAGAATAATTTGGTGTTACCAATAGTGCAAATTTCCTGAGAATAGGAAGATTATTAGACATCTGGAATGGTTAAAGAAACTTTAGCATCCTGTTCCTTAGGTATATTTGCTATAACTAATTCTGCCAGGGCAGTGAATTAAAAATTCCCAATAAATCTTACTATAAAGAAATATATTTTGAGAGGTGAAAAAAAACCAAAACAAAACCCTAAAGTTGCATCCTACAAAAAGTTGTCTCTTTATCTACCTTTTTCTTTACTTTGGGATTGATGAAGCATCTATCATTCATGGCAGCTAGAATTTACAAGCTGTTATTTCCTGGGAACTGACAGCATTGCTATTCATCTTTTGCTGGTGATGTACACAGATCCTTCCTTTGGCAAGTTCTCTGTATCACTTTGCTTACATGATGGGCTACACTGTACATCGTTGCTCTGTACTTGTAAAACACAGCCCAGGGGAGGTGCCATGCTCTACAGTACAGCAGGAAAGCTCTGGAGATCTTCTCCTGAAAGGACATGTGACAGGGCAGAAAAATGAGAATTGGAACTTACTTCCTACTAATTCAGGGCTGAAAAGAATGAAATCTATGCAAGCTCTAAACAAGAAATGTAGCATAAAAGATAGGTAGAGAAATGTCATATCCTTATCTTGCAGTTTGATCTCTTTACTTCTTGGTAATAAAACCAAGTATTTCTGGCTACATTGCAAGGCTGAAATTTTAAAAGATGAAAATATTTGAGCAGCCTAATTTAATTCAATTTAACATGTTTTGATTTGTGTTTTTTAAGGATCTGGTGCAGTATGTAATTAAATGCAAAAACTTAGCGAACATATATACAAGAGGAATGTATGCCTAAAGGAATTTTTTTTCCTTTGTATTTTTTTTCCTTCTCCAGTATAACAGTTATACTTTGAAAAAAAGTATTTTGCTTAAATATATAAATGTATTTTATTTAGGCAAGGAGTCTCAAGCCTTTTTAAAGGCTGGGACTCTTTGGAATTAAATCTTCTAGCTGATAGGCGTAAATTATATTTTAAGTATTTTTTTAATGTTTTCTGTACAGTGTACATACAGATAATTTAATGTAGGATTAATTTGATCTCAAAGTACAGAATCTACTATTTTCATTTTCATTACATTTCTTTTTTTTTTTTTCTATTACTTAATATTAGTCAGATTTTGCTTGTCATATTCTTTCAAAGTACTTACTTGCACATTGCCACGCTTACCACAGCTGTACCCTGTGTGTATCAAATGCAATGTGCTACTGTCTGTATTGTCTGTATCTCCAGGTAAAATGTCACGCTGCTGCCATGCAGCCTGTCACCTGCGCTTAAGTATTTTCATATCACTGTGCTCACCTCTGACTGCATCTTGGCAGCTGCCAAATCAGTCTTACAAGAACTGTAATACTGAGCAAAATTTGTAAGGCATACCAAGGACAGGAAAAATTAAAAAAATAATTGGTGTTTGTACACTTTTTCAGGGGAAAAAAAAAAATAAGCAAGATATGTATATGATCCACTGCTTTTAAGTAAGCTGCAGCTAAATGACCATATTGAATAAAGTAGGTGCCTGAAGTAATACTGAACAGGAATTTATGAGCACAAATTTAAATTCTTACCTTTGCTTAATTTGTACACTGCTTTTAGTTTAGATTCTCCAAGCTTTGCCTTTGTCAGGTTTCGCTGAAAGAACCAGGACATGAACCACATAGAGTGATTACGAATATAATCCCTAGGAAAAAAAAAAAAAAACGAGTTCTAGTTTCTCTCCTCGTAACATAGTGGATTTTTATTTTGTTGACTTTTGCGGTTTTGTTTGTTTGTCTGCTGATTTTGTTTTGTTTTGTTTTTTCCCCTGGCCTTCTCCTAATAGATACTAATTAATAAATTCCCTTAAATCCAAACAACAACACCCCCCCCCCCAAACCAACCAACCAACCAACCAACCAAAAACCAAAACCAACCAAATAAGAAAAACCTTTAAAAACCCTCAAACTTTACTCCCTGAATATTCTGGATTGGAGTTTCCTGGCTTAATTTTATGCTGGTTTAAAACTAATGCAAACATGTTTGAAGACTAATGCAAACATGTTTGAAGACAACTTCTGAGCTTACTGGACCTTGACTTTCAACCATAAAATACAGAAAGAGATAAATTTTAACTTACTTAAATTACCAGTAAACTTACTGAAATTTACCAGTCATTACATTTAAGTTCCTAGTTCATCAGTTCTTATGTTGAACAATAGATATATTACATATACTAAGAGATTGATAACTTTAAAGGTTTTTATAGCACCACCCAGTTCTCTTCTGTTATGCATCTATCTAATGAGTTTAAGGTGAGATTCATCAGATTAAATGTTGATGCCTAGACTGTTTACATTTGAGTTTATCACCCTGAATTGCCTTTATCACTGGTGAAGTACAGGCCATTTCAGTCTTTAATTAGTTGGTCTGGTTTAGATATCTGCCTTAAGATGCTATAAATTGTTTCTATTTCTCTACAAGTATTTTTATGTGAGAAGAGGCAGTCTCAGTGGTGCTGTGCCCTAGGTTACTGCATCCTCCATCCTTCTCTCACATTCATGTAAAAGGCCTGCAGAAAGATTAAGGAACTTAATCGGGCAGAGATGATCTCTCTCTTGAGGCTTTCAAACGGTCTGACTTCATTCCACATAGTGAAGGTCACACTTAATTTAGGAACAAGAATTACGGAGTTTAGGTGTAAGGGAGATGACTTGCATAAGTAAACTGACAAATTTTACTTCTGCTTCCTATCTGAATAAAGATAATACAAAAACAACAGCTGACTGAAATAAGAGCTCACAGGAGTTACAAATGTGCCTCCTTTATTCCTGCCCAGCCAGACCTGTAATATGGTATTATCATGATCCAACTGTAAATAGGGAAAACCAACTTCAGACGGATTTGTATCGCGCTAGGTTTTGTGATTAAAGGCTCATCACCACACACATGAAGAAGCCCAGAGACACAACAGCAGATGGGGGGGGGAGGGGATGAGTTATCTTAACTCGGCCCCTCTGAGGGCATCCCAAGAGTGTGTCAGTTCTATGAGCTGTGAGTGAAACACATCACCATCAGTCAACAGGATGGAGACAGATCTAGTCTCCCGGTAATCCTACAGGCTGAGAATGGATGCTGCCTACAGAGGTAGGGAGCTCAATGTGGGATGTAGGGGAGAGCATTTTGGGATTGGGCAAGACTGTTATCAGATGATTAGAGGAGGGACCAAAGGCGTAGAGAGGGAGAGATCTAGGCAATGTGTGGAGAAACAAGAGTGGAAAAAGAGATAGAAGGGGCCAGAAGCCTCCTATTAGGCTGCTGGTTGGTATGTTTGCCTGGCCATACCTTATCCTTGATCAACTCAGTCTGTTCTATATCCTCATTAAACTTTGTTTCTGACTATATTTCTGAGTAAGAAGCTTTATTTTCAGCATGCATGGTGTACATTCTTAAAATGTGTACACGGAGGCCTGAGTGCCAACAGCCAGAATTTGGGACTACAGATCATAGGGACTATATATCTCAGGTACCAGCAACTTGAGAGACTGGAGTGGTGCATGTTGGCATGTGATCACCAGCTAATATCCAGCTGGACTCTCTGGCAAGTATTGACAAAGTCTTGGGAGCCAAGTGTTGGAGCAGCTGTAGAGATCGGAGTGTTCGGGGTGTTGGCTACTAGAGGATCCAGGAGATCCAAGCTAGCAACTGGGGAGACTGTGAGGTCTCGCAGTCCAACTCATTTGCATGTGTGTTTTTTTTGTACATGAGGCAACTAAGAAACCAGAGAATCCAGGAGGCAGCTACAGAGTACACTGGGTGTCTAAAGCTGGCAACTGGAAGGATCCATACTATGTGTATAGATTGCCCACTAACTGACGTTCATCCTGAGCTGACAGAGAGGAAGACAGGACTAAGATGTCTGTGCTACTGCTATTTTTGTGAGTGTTTCTGTCTGTGTTGATTTGTGTGCCCAGGCATGAAAATATGTATATACGTATTGTGGAAGTGTACATATGTGTATGTGTGTGTCTATCAAGTGTACATGCTCAGACCAGACTGGTTGCTAGATGGACCTAGGAATGTGATGCTGCAGCAGCCTCACCTCTGCCAGGCTACCAGATTCAGCAACTTGCAGTGAATTTTCTATGCATTCAGTTTCTGTATATTATTACACTGAATGCTATAAACAGCTATAAACTTACAGAGAAATGTAAGAAACAATTTCAATCCTTTGGTTCAGATAGAATTTCTCTTATATGAGAAACAATTTCCTCAAATATCAAAACTCAAAGGGTTCCTTCAGCAGTCTTTAATACTTTTGTTCAAAAGCTGCAATCTCTGCAAGACCTAGTTGTGAAGTGTGGGAATGAATTTTGTACTCCATTTTCATTGAAATAACTTTTGGTATTGGATAAAGCTGTGGACAGCCACTTCTTCAGTCTTTGCTATGCTGGTTGTAAGTGGGGAATATTTGTGTAAATATTAAGTGAGTCATAGAAGTTAGGGTTTGAAATTGAAAGGGGGAAACTACCTTATGGAAAGGAAAAATTGTGCAGAGACCGGATTTTTAGCATAAAGTTAAAAAAACCCTACATCTATTTGCCATTTGAAATTACAGCAAGCTATATCCCCAAGTGTTTCTAAAATGGGAAGTCTATTTCTCTGTCGATACACTTTAGGTTGTATACCACACCCACGATATTTGGGATTTTGCACAATATGCTACTCAAGTTAGCCGTTATAGCTAGAAAAGAGTAAGCAATCAGAACAATCATTTTCATGTCTTCTTTCAGAATAATACAGGAATTGGCAGTCTACAATAGATGTATTTTTAATGGCACATTTTGTTAATTTTGTGCATTGTATGCAGTATGATGAGATCAATACAACCATTAGCCTATCACAGGTTTGTTGTTGGGTTTTTTTTAACACATTACAGTTTGAAATAACAAGTAACAGTTTTTACTTTTGACCTGATTTGAGTGAAAACAGAAACAAGCTGAGAATGTCTGATATAGTTACTGTATTCTTAATCTGATTCCCTTCTCACCCATATTCAAAAATATGTCTAGTTCATTATTTTGGCATGATGGGAAGGCTGTGAATGCATGATTTAGTCATTGACTACTTAAAATCATTAAAATGGGCGTAATAGGCCAAGTCCAAAGTCCATCTACTTTTTTCTAAGAATGCCTCTCTACAGAAGGATAGATGCATGCAATAATTCCTAATTGTTTTTGTTTAACCTCAGCTGGAAACTAAGCACCGCTCAGCCATTGACTCACTCACCCCCACCTGTGTCAGAATGGGAGCGAGAATCAGAAGAGTAAAAGTGAGCTAAGGACAATTCAATAGCTAAAACAAAACAAGGAATTAATTCATCACTTCCTGTAAGCAGGCAGGTATTCAGCCATCTTACAAGCTCAGGGGTGTTGTGTCACAACTTGAAGGAAGTGCTGCAGGCGGGCCAGGAGACCTTTATGAACGGATAAGGGGTTGCTGAGGAAAATTAAAGGGTAGAAAAAGGCTTAAAAAAGATGGAAGCAAGGATGGACGGCCTGGAAAAAAGACAGGGATGTTGTCTGGAAAGCTAGGGACCAGGTTAGGAAAACTATGGCCCAGTTAGAATTAAACTTGGCTAGGGATGTGGAAGATAACAGGAAGGGATTCTATAATTACATTGCAAATAAAAGACAAACTAGAAACAATGTAGGCCCTCTCCGGAAGCCATCGGGAGAACTGGATACCCTGGATTTGGAGAAAGCTGAGGTTCTTATGACTTCTTTGCCACAGTCTTCCCCAGAAAATGCTCTGACTACAACACTCAAGACTTGGAAGACAGACGCAGGGACAGTGAGAATGAAGA
>JARCZZ010022142.1:0-28532 GCA_030323915.1 Brotogeris chrysoptera
GGGCTGTTCAGCCTGAAGAAGAGAAGGCTGCATGGAGACCTCATAGCAGGCTTCCCGCATCTGAAGGGGGCCTATAAGGATGCTGGGGTGGGACTCTTCATGAGGGACTGTGGTGGTAGGACAAGGGGTAACAGATTCAAACTTAATCAGAGGAAGTTTAGATTGGATATAAGGAGGAAATTCTTTACCGTAAGGGTGATGAGGCACCAGAACAGGTTTGCCCAGGGAAGTTGTGAATGCTCCATCGCTGGCAGTGTTCAAGGCCGAGTTGGACATAGCATTGGATGGCATGGTTTAGTGGGAGGTGTCACTGCCCATGGCAGGGGAGTTGGAACTAGATGATCTTAAGGTCCTTTCCAACCCTAACTATTCTATGATTCTATGAAATACAACCCATCATAAAAGGTTTCCCAGAGATATGACAAAGAAATACAGGAGTTAGAAAACTTTTGCATTTAAACTTCTCCATTTACATAGTAAGACCCAAGGGATTTTTTTTAATGGATGTATTAATATCAAATATAATATTTCCATTTTTTCCATTGAAAAGGCCATATTTGGGTCTGGAGATTAGATGGGAATATGCTTCTCTAAGAGTGTGTATACAATAATGAAAGCATAATTTTATCAATTTTCAGTTTAAGCATGATTGTATTAATATCAGGAGATTATCTAAGGTGAAATTGAAGACAGAAAATAAATATTAATACCAGAATAGTCAATGAAGGTATGAAGCAAATTGGGATTAAGCACATATCCACACAGGAAAGATGAAGAAATTTTTTACATGGGAACAACACACTCATAATCCTTTTATACTTGTACTTTGTTTTCAAGTCTGTTGCTCTAAAGATATTATATCAGGACAGTAGAACAGAATAACAGCCAGTAGCAATTTTCTCATACAGCCAGAATACAACAATTTCAGAAAACCTGAAGAAAGCATACCTTTAGGCAGAGCTTGATCAGTGTTCCTGGATTAGTTGAAGAAGTTTACACTGTTACTATTTGTGGTATGTTGGTTCTGTTGACAGATAAAACAGCCTCAACTTTACCTCACTTATTCAGTGAACACTAGCTTCATAAAAAATATTTTAAAACCTCTCATAAAGAGATATCTTACAAAACAGTATATGCATCTTTTTCTGTCAGGTTATGAGAGCAATCCTATTTCCGTGAAGTAAAGGCAATTTTCCAGAATTATAATAGTGAAACTAGAGAAAAGATGACAAGGCCCAATAAAGTTTGCCATTTTGTATTAAACCATGTAAGAGATGAGACTGGCAGAATAGATGAAAACTATGGCATTTCCAAGTACTGACACATGCAAAATATCCCTCCTGCTCAGTTTGTCAATCATATTGTGCTAGATGAACATATCACCCTTCCAAGGAAAGAATGCAAATAACAGATGCTAAGGAGAAGACTGAAATGCTTACTAAGATATTTTTCTGTGATCTTTTCTCTCGCTCACTTTGTACAGACACACTTGCTAAAATACTGGCAGAACACTTTGTGTAGCAAAGCTAAAAAGAGAAGGGAGTGGTCATAACAAAGGAAAGTGAAGGCAAAGCATAGGCCTAAGTGCATTGCTATTAACAGCACTGAATTAAATACATTGTACAGCTATAAGGAACTGCCTTATTTCTCTTAAAATTCCATCAGAAGTTACTATAATGCAGGAAGGAACTGTATGAAGTAGTTCCTTAATTGTCAGACATTTTCAGAAATACATGGGGAAAGATATTCAGGAAAAAGGAATAGAGAAATAGTGGTAGTGTTGGAGTCCCATTGGTTCAAGATAATTATAAGACAATGCACACATTTGAATGCAACACCTTCTAATAGAGAGCTTTTGTTTATACTAAGTAAAATTAAGTATTAGAAGCATAAAGCCAACATTTGAAATTACTATGACTTAATCAAAGCCAACTAAGCTTCAGTAAAGACATTCCACTTTCAATTTTTTATGTATGAAAAATTTCTCAGAAAGATTAGGAAGTGTGATTACACCAAGAGCATATGCGTGTGACTGGTCTTTGTCAATTTATTTCCATGTGAAAGCTGATGAAGACTGCATACTAGAATAGACCAAAAACATGAATATGAAATTATAATAATTTATAGTTAACATGGCAAATTTTGTCATGTCTAGTAATTTAAAAATCAGCAGTAAATGTTTCCTCCCATCTTTCAATGACAATGTGGAAAACAATTGTGTGAAATGATATGAAGTTAAAAGAGACAATACTTATCAGATTAAAATCCTGTAAACATCAATGTGGAATAGAAAGGATAGAAAATGAGGCCCAGTGAAGATCAAGTGTTTTTCAGAGGAACAGTTCTACTCTGCTGTTTTTCACATCAATCTCCTTTCTATATAAGCATATGCAGATTTCATTATTTTTAATAATTTTTGGCCAATATATTTTTCTAAGGCTGACCAATTTTTGCAAAAAACTCACAAGCATTTTGTAAACTAAACTTTACATACATATATGTACTATGGCTATGGAACTGATGGAGAGGGGAAGAGCAGTTGATGTCGTCTACCTGGACTGATACAAAAAAACGTTCGACACTGTCTCACATGACATCCTTCTCCCTGAGTTGGAGAGACATCAATTTTATAGGTGGACCACTCAGTAGATAAAGAGCTGGCTGGATGGCCGTATGCAGAGTTGTGGTCAATAGCTCAATGTCCAGCTGGAGGCCAGTAACAAGTGGTGTCCCTCAGGGATGGGTGTTGGGACCAGTCTTGTTCAACATCTTTGTTGGTGACATGGACAGTGGGATTGAGTGAGCCCTCAGCAAATTTGCTGATGACACCAAGCTGTGTGGTTAGGTTGATACGTTGGAGCACAAGGATGATGAGGGGACTGTAGCACCTCCCGTATGAAGATACACAGGCTGAGAAAGTTTGGGCTGTTCAGCCTGAAGAAGAGAAGGCTGCATGGAGACCTCATAGCAGGCTTCCCGCATCTGAAGGGGGCCTATAAGGATGCTGGGGTGGGACTCTTCATGAGGGACTGTGGTGGTAGGACAAGGGGTAACAGATTCAAACTTAATCAGAGGAAGTTTAGATTGGATATAAGGAGGAAATTCTTTACCGTAAGGGTGATGAGGCACCAGAACAGGTTTGCCCAGGGAAGTTGTGAATGCTCCATCGCTGGCAGTGTTCAAGGCCGAGTTGGACATAGCATTGGATGGCATGGTTTAGTGGGAGGTGTCACTGCCCATGGCAGGGGAGTTGGAACTAGATGATCTTAAGGTCCTTTCCATCCCTAACTATTCTAGAATTCTAGGATTCTATGTGGAAAATACATAAGGGTGAAACAGAAAACTATGCTTCCGCAGCCAATTAAGCTTTCCCCCAAAAAATTAGTGGTGGTTTTAATATTCACCAATAATCAACATCCTGAAAATACTACAATTTCCCTCATTTTCCTTAGCTTTTCCTTTTAGATCTAGAATATAAAATCAGGCATATTTCTCACAGTGAAACCAAATAGTTGTGCATCTCTGTGGGCATTTCAATTTGCTCAGATTGCAATATGAATTATTTAACTGTTTAGTGATGCCGCTCACCACCCCAATTGCCATTGAAGAGTGCACATACTGTACATATCAGGAAAACACAGCAGAATGGATATCCCCCAGTTAATTTGAGAGCTTGGGAGTGATATGATGGTGCTGGCCAGGATACTTTTCCAGCCAGCTGTTTTAGTTTGTAGTATTGTAACAGGATTGTGGTAGGGGTGATTTTGGAAACTGCTGAGTCTTGTGGTCCTGATCTCCAACTTGCTTGTGACAGCCCTGCCTAGGCCGTTCATGAAGTTTTGTTTTTCCCACTTATTGTTAGGACCCATTACCATTAATCAGTCATTGACATGGATACACAAACCAAATCAGAAAGGACAAGCAGCCCTCAAGAATAGCTTCTTAGGCAACCATGAATAGGACAATGAAATGGCTGGTCAAATTAGTCGGTACTCATTGCTAGTGCTGAAATTCAGTTCTACAACATGTAAATGAGAAGAAGAATTTACATCTGTAGCCAGTGTTTGATGAACCAACAGATGCAACCAAGCATATAAGCTTTTCATGCTTTTACATTTTCTACTTGAGCACTTTCCTCTTGCAGAGTTTTGATATAAGTTCTTAAAATGTTGTAATTTTAGTCCAATTTTGACCTTTCCTTATGTTATACAAACTAGTAGAGAAGAAATGTAGTCAAAATTCCTCCACAGTGAAGTAAATAATAGTTGGCATTTATTATCCTTGTTAAGTAACAATTTTAAAAGGCAGTAATTATTCTTATGCCATCACCTCTGTCGAACTAGGTTCCATCCTAGCATTTCTGTTGCTGGCAGTGGACAACTTATAATTAGCAGAGTTCTTCCGGTAAATTTCCTGCAGTTTTGCCTACTCAGGCACAACATTTAAGGAAGTAGAAACTAAGAGTTGCTGCAACCTGAGCACAAATGCAAGTCATTTCTCAGATGAAACATAAATGGCGAAGTATCCGCATCATTTTTGTGGGCTTTGCCTTGCTGAGTGGTGATGTAGTTTTATTCTTGGAATTAATAGCTTAGAACAAGAAAAGTGCATAGAAATGTAAAGTAGCAGTGAAAAAGATGACAATGTTTAATAAAGAGGATGAATGACTCACCAAGTCTGCATTTCTCACAAAAATGGCAACTTCTGCGAAACAAGAAATAATTAGGTTTGGTTCTTAGATTGCTGAGTTGAATGTCACCAAACAAAATGAGGGGCAATCCTTGACATGCCTAGTGGCATAACTTCTATCATTGTAACTTGCTAACAAATATTTATGAAATATGAATATGAGAGCTTCACTCATTCTGCTATACAGATTATGAATAGCCAAGATTCCCTTGAGCAGTGGTTCAGAAATGATTGTCCACTACTGCAGCCCTCGTCATTAGGAAGGACTGCATAGGAACCCTGTAAATTCTTTCTATGTGACAGATGCACAGACCAGCTCTGGAGCAAATTCTTAAAATAAGTATAATCTGTATTTGTGTTCACAGTCATATTTGGTATAAAACTGATTCATAACAACAGCGATACCTTCCTGATTTTTCCCAGTATAACTCCACCTCCAATTTTTTATCTAAGTACAGTGAGTATGTACAGTACTTTAAAAACAAGAGTGAATCTAAAATCTCCTACACATGTAGGAAATGTGAAGGTGGTTTGCAGCGTTAACCTCAGTTGCTGCAGAGTCTCTGAAAAGTAATAGCAAGAGATAAAAACTTTACAGCAGAAATTTGCATTATTTAATTTCTCAGTCCATCATGCTACAACAACAATGCAACTCTATAAGAAATTAGACTGGTTCCTTACATTTTTCTGGGATGGTAAACAAAGAATTTCGTATGTTTTCATCTTGTATCCGATCTTCCCTTGAGAGGAGGTCTGATTATATCTCATGCTGAATTTTTTGCTGGGGGTTTCTGTTTTATCTAACTCACTTCTGTATTTCTCTCTTATGGTCTCTGAGTATATGCAGCTGTGCCTGCCAAAAGAGATTCATTATGAAACTTCAACTCTGCACATGCCTTCAGCGAGGGGATAATACTGTTCAAAGAATACCTTATGTCCTCACTTTCACCATTTTTATTTCTTACCCACTAAAGGGAAGGTTATTTTTTCAGATCTTTTAAGGAACTATTGGTCTCTCCCTAACCTGAATATTCTAATACGCATTTTTCAATGCAGTTTTTCATGTCTTCTAATGTGTTTGGGCAAAGTCTTCAGTGACCATACTGGTAATATATGCCTCAAGAAGGATTTCTGCTAACTGATAATAGTGATATGCACCAGTGTGACAAAGGATTTTGAAATGGTTAATCTGTCTATCTATGTAGCAGAACTAATTGCTTTCAGATTGGAAATTCAGAATGCTATTATTGTATATGAAAGCCACTGAAGCCAAAATATAGCTTTTGGGGGGCCACAGACAGCAAATTTTGGCAATTAAATGGGAATTACAGGTGATCTGAAACTTAGTGTTATAGGAAAGTGGTTCAGTTTTGTAAATTATGTTGATTGACCAAACAAGTTAAAGTAATGGAAACTCCCTCCTGAAGATAAAGCTCCTCCGTCTATTTTCAGGCTGAATGAAATGTGAAAGAGGAAATAAAAAGTTACCTTATATTTCCAGGCAGAACTAAGATAAATGTAGCAACAGAAATGCAAGAATTTAGATTTGACATGGAAATAGAACATTATTTTCTATTAAATTGGAAGGCACATGTTTTGAAACTTGAGTTTAAAAATAAATACTTGAGTTGCATCAGCTACTGAGTACCATCTTGTGACTTTTTGTGAATGACATAATTACTGCTTTTTCCAAAGTATCAAGACTTTTTGTAGATGGTTGAAGATGAAAATTAACAAGAAATTAATGCATGGAATAAATGTACTATGCTTGTCAGAAAATATAAGGCAATAATACATTCCAGTAACTGTCACCTTAGAGTATTTTGAGGAAGGATTAAATATCCTTAGACCTGTCAACAACACTTGCATTTACACTGCTCAAAAATCCCTAAAGTTTATAAAATATTTTTTTTTTCTTCAGAACATTGTTCTACAGTATTTTTCAGGGGGTTAAGAAGAAGCATCCCCACAGAGGACCTATTGAATAACTTCCTATTTTGAGAGTTTCTTCATCTATCTGAGTTGAAGATTGATATTCATGATGATAATTTATGTGTTTCATTTATTTTCAATCCTATTTGTCTGTCCTGGGATTTCCAAGAATTTCTTAGCTATGGCTGTATATATTATATTGTATATCACATATGCAATGTTATGGCATTAGTGTAGTATATTAACTACACCTTTACTAGCTATCAGACGTTTCCTCTTGTAATTATGCAGTTTGCTATGGCTCTTCTTCTTCCTTATCTTACTAAAGTGCATTTTCTCTGCACAGTGTGGGAATCCACCAAGCTTTCCTGTGATGTATGAACAGACTATATTGCAGTTTTGTTTCATCCTCTGAAAATATGCCTGTTTTCTTTTATCAGTTTCTGCACAGCTATGTTTTGCGTTGAAGAAGATCTGCTAGCCAGATATAATTGCCTTAGATATGCTGGGGAATTTCAAATTTTACTAGCTGACTATGAATAGGGTTTTAGATGGCTGAAGTAAAATGCAATAAGATGCCAAATGACTTACATTCAAAGTGAACAGCCTGTAATCACCATTCAGCTGAAAACCAATTGATGACACTTATGGGTGTATATGACAAAGTTTTAGCAGGGAAAGAGGGGCACCTGCAGGTTCCTGAACTGGTCAGCAGCCCAGCCATCCAGCTGCAAGTGCACAACTTCAGGTCAAAGCTGAGCCCACAAGCGAAGTTTGTGTTGCCTCTGTAAGAACAGGTTTAAGGGTTATAAAACAGTGGATAGAGGAAAGAGGAGGGAGGAAAGAGTGAGAAACAACAGAGGGAACACCGAGACCAGAAAAGGGAGAAGGAGAAAGTGTTCCAGTCCCTGGAGCAGATATTCTCTGTCGACCATGGAGAGCCCATGCAGAGCAAATTTCCTGCAAGACTGCAGCCTGTGGACAGCCCATGCCAGAGCAGAGGAAGTGACCAACAGAAACCACTATGCACTGGCCATAACATTTCCTCCATCTCCCCATGCCATCTAGGGTGGGGACACAGGAGTCTGGAGTGAAGGATTGAATCTGACCGTGGCAGAGTGGGGAGAAAATGCATTTCTTTAGTGTTTGTCTTTTTGCTTCTCTCTACCTGAATATTTTATTTGGCAGTAAATTAAGTCCATTTTCCCCACCCCTGATTTACCAGTGAAAGTAATTGCTAAGTACTCTCCCTGCCTTTCTCTTAACCCATAAGCATTCTTCCTCCTGTTTTTGGGTTGGTTCTTTCTTTTTTCTTATTGTCTCTCCTGTTCTGCTAAGGAGGAAGAGTGAGTGAGTGACTGGGAGGTACTTAACTGTTAGACCCACCACAGAAACATATGGTTTGTGTAAAGACAGAATGAAAATGTGAAAGGTGCTCATTTCATACAGCCTAGGATAAAGATGTGTTAAAAAAGGAACTATAGGAATGTGAATTATTTAATTTTATATTCCCTTATTTTAATAATTAAAAATACCAAACCAAACTGAAAAACACAAATGGAGATTCAGTAATACTCACTAAAGCTATAAGAAGAATATACTTTCCTAACAGTGCCCAATCAACTTGTTGATATGAATGCTAATGAGACTAAGACTAAAGAAGGTTTATAAGAAAACTTAAGGATTTGCATAGATTATGAGACTGTCCACTTTTTACTTGGAAAGGATTAAGAGAAGATATGAAGCGGCTGGCTGAAAGGATGTAACTGTTGATGCTCCATATCTCTAAGGTCTGAGAGTATGTGTCTTCATGCCAGCCTCCTGAAAGACTTCCGGCACTTTCTTTTGAATAAGTTTATACTAGTGGCAGGCTAATATCTCTGCCAATAATCTGGTTTGCTGCAGTTATTTCTGTATTCCTAGTTGCTTGCAAATAGTTGAAAATTCATTTAGAATCACAAGATTGAGCTCCAAATGGTTCACCAAGCTGATTATCTAATGAGGACAATTATTCTTTAGTCATCATGATGCAGTTGTAGGTGTGAAACTCTGGAAAAGCAACTCTGGAAAAGGAATTTGACAGAATTTGGCAGAAGTCTGTCACTGATGGCAACAACTAACTGCTTCACAGAATGAGAGCAAATGTTGGTTAAAAGGGCGCAAAAAAGTTCATTTGCATTCATTTGGAACCACATCAGTCCACTGAGACATCTATCTGAGCTGTTCCTTCTATAGCCTGTTTGCATGTTTCACTGCCCTTACCGCATCTAATAACAGTATCTCCCATAGAGTCCTAAAATCTAACCTAATTTCTTCATGTCCTGCCTTCAGTAAGTGGTGAGAAAAAATAAGCACCAGCCTCTATCTAGTGATGTTTCATGTATTACAAGTTATCTTAGGCTGTTCTTTTATAGTTTACAAATGCTATTCTGTTCAGCATTTTCTCATGGGTTGTGTCTTCTGTATCTGCTATTCTTGTGCTCCCCTGAACTCTTCCTGATTCACCTGTATTTTATTTAAAAGTGCAGTGTCCAGGCAGAGCAGATTTTTTCAGATGAGACTTCTACCAGAGAAAAAAATACCAAGGCAAAAATGATCTCTTCTATCACATGCAATATGCTCATTGATATTGTAAATTAAAGCTCAAGAACATGAAGGACAGTCCCATTCACAGTGCAGTATTCACACATTTTGTAACCAGGTTTAAACTTTCTTCTTTAAAGAATTCCTCCTTGCCTCATTGATCAGCAACACTCATTTTGAAGGCTATAGGCTTTGTGTGTCAGAATAAGCCTAACATAGCTGAGTTTCAGAACTTGATTTAAAAAATATATAATCTGACTGAACCCTCTAGTTAGATTAAAATATCATTTATTAATGCACCAAGAAAGCATATTTATGCGAGGAAAATAATTTTAAAAGTTCAGCATCCCCAAGCTTTCTGTATTTTTAAGCAATTATGCTGAAAGTTATTTAATTCAGTTAAATATATTTATCCAAACATGACCCCTTTCAAAATTAAAAAAGAATAAAAATTAAAATAGAATTTTTCAGCACTTGGATGAAAAAAATGTCTTTATTTGGTGCTTTCTTTTTGTTTGTGTCACAAGGCTCAGAGGTGGGGAGAGAGGAAATTTGTGACCCAAAGTGATGATTTGTTAATATCTAGATTACTGTTCTTACAGCAGAAGCGGTGTTTCTTATAAATTCCAACAATCAAAATAAAAAAGAGGCAGGAATTTTGTGCCTATCTATATATCCAGTACAGTTATCATTTAGTAGGTTGCAAGGACATAGATGCAGGTGAAAATATCAGGGAGTATGAATCAGGACAAGTTTTCTGCTTTCCTTCAGATTCAAGCTGTAGTAGTAATATGTATGTACATTTGTCTTCTGTTGAGACCACCAGAAGCCTGTAAAACAGAAAATCAATGCTATTTTATCATTTAATGTAACAGTTTAGCACTTCATGTTTATTTCTATTTAGAGATTGATTTCCTGGAGAAAGTACATATGATCATGATGACTATGTATATGTTTGTGTCCTAGATAATTTCTAAACCTCTTAGCCAGTGTCAAAAAAACTTAAACATCAGAATAGCTCATTCCCTACAATTTCTGGGAAAAGGGTAGCTGGGAAGAAGACAGAGATCTCATAAACAGCACCTGTAATAAAAAGGGTGCAGCTTGAGCATGGAAGATTACTGACAGATTAAATTATCAAATAAATAACTAAACAGCCTTTATTCTTCCTCTGTGCTACAGCCTGCATCTGGGTCTGCTGTTACCGTGAATGTCAGCATAAGGGAAAGGGATGCAAATTTGTCAATGTCTAATGACACAAATCTGGTTTACAGCTCTTCAGCATCATAAAATCGCTTTGGTCAAGATTAGTGCAAAAGGCATTTATGACTTGACTAAGACATACCTCTTCACAGCCAGCCTCTTGCCTGTCTTTGGAAGATATAGATCATTTCTCAAGGAGAGGTTCCAAATTGCCTCATATCCTACTGTGCTACTTAATGGATTATCTGCTATACTACATTGGAGAGCAGTGATTTCCAGCTATTCAGTCTTCAATAAATTAGGCAGCAATTAGCTTTATAAGAATCTTTCTGAATGAGTGATGTGAGAAGATACCATTTTAAAGGGTTTACCCATTGTTCTCAGCATTAACAACCTCTTGGATGTAATAATTCTTGGGTATATTATTAAAAATTGTCATTATACATTTATATTTTATCAATTATGTTTTCTGTACTATTTCCCATTGTCAGTGAGAGAAAAAAAAAAGCCAAATAATTTAAAAGATAAAGGTAAAGCAATAAGTGATGCCAAACAAAAGTGATCATCTGATTAAGTGTGAAGACGGACAGGGTCTTATCTTTTCTGCTGCATATTATATTACTTCTTATTTGGAAATGTCCTGGTCTTTGAAGTATCAGCCATTAATCATAGAATTATAGAATGGCTTGGGTTGGAATGGACTGTAAAACTCATCTAGTTCCAGCCCCCTGCCATGGCCAGGGTCACCTCCCACTAGACCAGGTTGCTCAAAGCCCCATCCAACTGGACCCTGAACACTTTCAGGGATGGGGAAGACAAAACTTCTCTGGGAAACCTGTTCCATTGTCTCAGCATCCTCATAGTGAAGAATTTCTTCCTCATATCTAAATATAAATCTCCCCTCTTTCAGTTTAAAGCTATTCCTCCTCATTCTATTACTACACTCCCTTGGACAACTCCTTTTCTAGCATTCTTGTAGATTTTCCTATTATTCCTTTGGATACTAGAAGACTCCATATAACGTCAATATAACATCTCCCCTGAGCCTTCTCTTCTCTGGGCTTAATAAGCCAAACTCTCAATCTCCTTCATAGGAGAGATGCTCCAGCACTCTGATCATCTTTGTGGCCTCTAGACTTGTTCCAACAAGTTCACATCCCTCTTTTGTTGGGGGCCCTAGAGCTAAACATAGTACTGCAGGTGGGGGTCTCAGAAGAGCAGAGTAGAGGGGGAAAATTACCCCCCTTGACCTGCTGGTCACGTTTCTTTTGATACAATTCAGTATATGGCTGGCTTTCTGAGCTGCAAGTGCACACTGCCAGGCCATGTTGAGCTTCTCACCATTGGACAACATCAACCAATCTTCTATTTTAACGATAAGATTAAAATGTCATTAGTATCAATCACTGAGGTAGTGACTTTTTACTCAGGCACCTATAATGCAATTTGTTTTTTAGAAGAAAGCGTAACGTAATTTGCTCTTTTAAGGATGCAATACTGCAAGATAAAGACAAATAGAAGTACCAGAAAATTCTGAAGGTGTCTGAGGTGTTAAATGAAAACTGGTCATAGATTATAAACTTTAAAATTATAAAGCATATCAACATAAAGCATAGCTGAAAGGAGAAATAATGTCCTCCTTTGAGGAAAAAAAAGTAGGTCTTGAAGGAATGAAGAAACTATTCATAGAGACAATGTTCTGGTTTGTGTAACAAGGTGAATATTAATTAATTTCTTAGCACATCATATTAGTACTTCTGCATTATCAGTCAGATAAGGGCTATACACTATGTCACAGACTATGATTACAATGCGCAACAGTGTAAAACAAAGTAATATTTTACATTGACAAACAAAGTACAGATTAAACTACTTATCTTAATGTAACAAAGTAAGTGACACAGATGACAACAAACAAACAAAAGACAATTCCTGACTCCAGCTCCTAGGTGGTTATTATTAGGCAGGATGAATTCCTAGCTTTATAAAACTGTGGTGAAATTATGTGGTACCTTTGTAATTGAATTATTTCACTACTTC
The DNA here is from genome assembly GCA_030323915.1 of Brotogeris chrysoptera. Classification (NCBI taxonomy): domain Eukaryota; kingdom Metazoa; phylum Chordata; class Aves; order Psittaciformes; family Psittacidae; genus Brotogeris; species Brotogeris chrysoptera. The sequence goes on from JARCZZ010022142.1 coordinate 12,448, forward strand.
TATTTCCCTAATGAAACTTCAAACCAAATTGGGAACCTCACAATTTGTAAGCATGGCATATCTCCTCATCTACCATCTTTACATATACATACTATATTTTCATATCAGTTCCATGAGCAACATGGGAAGGGCCTTCGGATTTGAAAGTGAGAAATTCCTAACTCTGAAAAGAGCTGCTACAGCAACAAAAAAGAATATAAAGTATATCAAATGGGGGAAAAGTGACTGCATGAAGGTATAATTAAAACTACATAGGTTGTGTATATTTCTATATTCATTACTTACTTCCTCAGTATGTTGCATGATAGGAATTGCCAGTGAAAATTCTTTAATGGCTCTCATGAAAATTTAGTATATCCACAATGAGCACACCACAAGGCCGTACACAAGCACAATAGAAGGCGACAGCACTGGCTTTTCTGCCGTGCAAGATGTGTAAAATCCTACAGGGTCCCAAACTACAAATAAACAACTGAAAAGAATCAGCCACCTTTGGGATTTTTGGTGGCTCCTTTTCAGTTTCTAAATACTCTTTTTACCACATACAGTTGTTTCCTTTGGGAACAGTAGAAAGAAATTTTTCTAATGACATTGTTATGCTAAAAATCCACTATGTTAGTACCTTCTATTTTTCACATTTTCAATTACAGGACTTTCTTTCTTTTTAGATAGGAATGGGAATAATATTTTAAACCTTTACATTGTTAACTGAAAAAAAATATAAATCCAGCAAATTCTGTTCCCTCCATCAAGATGTTGTATTGCTATCTCTATTCCTTCACAATAAGATAACCTTAATGTAATACTACAGTAATGTACTACTTCTTTCATGTTTCAGGTCTGCTTGTGTGGCACAATGCAAATAAATACAGATAACTAAAGTAGCTCTAATTATCTATCTCCTGTTCTCACATGCTAATGTAAATGGACATGCTAATACTTCTAATGAGGTTCAATCCAGTTCTGAGAATCAGCTGATGTATCTGAACTAGCCTGTAACAAGGCAATGTATTATTACCTTGCTACAAATGACACATATTCTTTATAGATTTCCTAAATATTTCTGCTAATTAAATGCAGTCTAATAAAAATAATGCATTTTTCCTATAGCTACAGTTACAACAGCAAAATATAAAGATATATCCTGTAAGTCCTTTTGAGGCTCTGTTTACTTGCATGGTGTTAAATACTTTTGCCAGAATCAGATACCCCCGTTATTTATTTCAAGTAGCTACCATACTCATTTCATCATCTGTCAGTATTGACCTTTCTTATGGTTATAATTACAAAAAAAAATAAAACAAAATAAAATAAAATAAATCACCTTTCCAATGAATATTTTTATAGATTCTTCTCCTTTAAGTTTTACAGAGTAATTTCTTTTAAACATCTGATTGCTTTGAACGGATTAAAAATAAATGGCAAGTGGCAATAGAACTCATTTCTCAACCATGCTAGCTATTTTAATTATTTAAACAGCCTCTTTCTAAAGACTTTCCTTCATTAAGGCGCTGTGTTTTTGAGGCAGCTCTCTCTGCTTGAGGACTTGTCAAAGGCAGAATTCTGTGTACTGTGTGTCTCATGGAAATTTCATCCTGGCACAGTCAATAAAAATAAAAAAATGAATATACTAAGAAACACTACTCCAGATATATTCATTTCTGAATCTTTTCTTCTCTTTCTCATCTCTACTGCAATGTCACCACTTCTACTGCAAATACTCTCACACTAAAGAACTTCAGCCACAAAAAGAATGCTGTACAGTGCCTTATTTTTTTGTTTTCTTCTTAGTTATACTTCTTACATTTAAGTTATTTCACTTTACTTTCCTAGATTCACACTAACAGAACATGGGATTAAGAATTCCTGGTGAAATGAAACTTGTTGCATCTATCCTTTCTATCAAGACAGGCAGGAACATGGGTATGTTCCTGCTCCATGACTGGAATACAGGTTTTGTCATATTTGGCATACTGTAGACAGAAACCCTTTCATGAACAAACATTCCTATGTATATTTTCTAGAGGCAGGCTACAAAAATATAAAATGGTTTAAAATTACTGTTACTATTAAAGAATTTCTGTAATAAAATTTGGTGAGATTAATTCACTAAACAAATACTGATTCAATTTTGTGGCTATTATACTCGTAAATGATGCTTGTAAAAGTAAAAACTTCCATTTGCATTGCCTGTGTGTCTAGATTGGGTTTCAATTAAGGAACTATTTAAGGATGTTATGTACATTAAAAGGATATTATTGAAATAGAGAATAAATAAAATCCAGTATAACAAAACAACACTGACAGTGAAAATCCTGAGAGTAATTGATTTTACTTCCTGCGAGACGGGTTGCCTTTGCAAAGTCACAAATCCAAGAAGTCTTCCCTTAAAGTGAAAGGAGATAGTTCAAAAGAAGCAGAAATGCTGCTAACAGCTCATGCATTGCCAAATGCTATTTTCCGGCCCCCCTGCAAAAATATCAGAGAGATTGAGTGCTCTCCTTTCTCTCCCCTTTAAGATCAATATCATCAATCACACAGACATAGAAACAGACTAAGAAATCCAAGGGTTTGAGCTGTCTCTCAGAAAATGCTCAACATTTTTTTAAGCTGTCCAGAAATGAGTTAACAGAAATTGCTGATTAACTCTAGGGAAGTGAAAGAGCAGGAGGTTCATTCAAATTTAATGAATTCTGTGTCCTTCTGGGATGATGAGGCAGAAAGATTTATCTTAGATGAAGGTGTAAAATTGAAAAATATGTACTGCCAAAAGCCTGGAAAAATTCTAGTACTTTCTATGCCCCCATTCAAGGTATGTATCGATCAGTAGCAACAAACATCTCCACTTTGTGAGTTAAAAATTATAGTTTTCCTAGATTTCATGATGACTATTCCATAAACAAATGAACACATCATGAAGTTACATTAAATAGTTTCACCTAAATATTTTTATTTGGTAATATACTTCTCATTACTTAAAAAATTACACATTATTTCTGGTTTATAATTGGAATATTAGGGAGTTCTTGGCTGCAGATAGACAAGATGTTGAGTGAGCTGAAGTCATCTGATTAGGAAATCCCAGTGAGGAAAATAGAAAGCTGAGTCATACCTTCTACAGATTGTTCCAGTGTATGAGGAGGAAATAATTTTGTCTAACTGTATGTACCTAAAAGTCTGTTGTCTAGTCTGAGTTAGTTATCCCAAACCCCATTCTGAACTTACTTAGTGAAGAAAAAGAGGAATCTAAAATTTGTTCTGATGATTTGTTTTGGATGCCACTTTTAACAAGAATTCTGACAATTAAAAAATACTAATCATGCTTTTTTTCATGCAACTACAGTCTTGTTATAACCCTTCATCAGTCTGATAAAGGGCAATTATCCTTGTTTGTTTGTTTATTTGTTTTAGTGAAAGAATTTGATTGCATTAACCTCTTAGAAGAGCTGCCACAATATCCATGAGTTGTCACTCTCTGTTTTCCTCTTAGGACCAAACAACATTTCTGCCTTCTCCACTAAGTTCTTATAACAACAGCAGACCTCTGGTCTAATAAAAAGAGACTGAAATGTTGTGTCAAGACCTCTTTTTGTAACTGTCATTTTGAATGAAACCTGATTATTGGTCTAGTATTTTAGCAGTTGTTTCAGGAAGTTTGCTGTAAATGACAGCCACTTGTTTGCTGGCTCTGCTTACAGGTATATGTAAGTGGAACTCAAATAAACTGCGTAACTCAATTTATAGACAACATGAAGGTACATGAAGTTTGAAAAGAAATCCCAATAGACATTATTAAATTAATGAAATGTAACAATTTAAATTTTCTTCATTTAATTATTATTCCATTAATAATGGAACAAATTCAAACTGACTTCTTTTTCTCAAAGTCAGTAACCATAAAAACCACTGTTTTCAAATGGTGACTCTTTCTTCCTTTCTACATTCTATTCACCTGATATATTGTGTAGAGTATTTAGATTCCTCCTTTCAGAAAATATTGCATTTCTTAATTTCAAGTCCCTGAAACTAATAATTTACAGAATAATATTTTTTCCCAAAGCAGGAAAACTTCCAATTCTTCACAGTAAAACCCGGGGGGGGGGGGGGGAAGAATGTAAATTGAAGATGTTTTTCTTTGAGACTTTGGTTGGTTATCATGAGGGAAGGAGGAAGGTTTTTTCCTTCTACAATATAGAAATTGCTATTCTTATTCTTTGAGTGAAGAACCTTGAGAGCCTTGTTCTTTTTGTTTTCTCTTTCACACCATTTGCTTTTGACAGAGAGAGACAAACAGAGAGAGGGAGAGATGGAGAACAGAATGCTCTGCAAAGACCTTAGAGCAACATTCCAGTACCTAAAAGGGGCATATAAGAATGCTGGAGCGGGACTTTTTACTAGTGTATGTATTGACAGGACAAGGGAGAATGGCTTTAACCTGAAAGAAGGGAGATTTATATGAGATATTAGGAAGAAATTCTTTACTACGAGGGTGGTGAGGCACTCGCGCAGGTTGCCCCAAGAAGTTGTGGCTGCCCCATCCCTGGAAGTGTTCAAGGCCAGGTTGGATGGGGCTTTGAGCAGCCTGGTCTAGTGGAAGGTGTCCCTGCCAATGGCAGGAGGGTTTGGAAGTAGGTGATCTTTGAGGTTTCTTCCAACCCAAACCATTCTATGATTCTATAGAATGACACTATGAATCTTACAGTATTGGATATATTATTATTGCTTGGATGATTAAACTAAACATTTGAGATGCCCGTCACAGAGTGCTATTGATCTCATGAATATATTAAAAATTAAATTAATTCTTTAACCCTGATATTTACCAATATAGCTTTCTTTCTCTCTACATCTCTTCAGTTAGCATCAGTGTACTATTTATTCTTTTGTATGCAACATCAAAAAATGTGAACTATAGGTATTTTTCTGCCATGCAATACAGTGTCTAAATTTTTATTTCATGCGCTAAACTCTAGAAAACTGGAAACCTTCTGATCCTTGTGGAACAGCTATTTTTAAATGATTGATTGTACAAAAAGGCCTTTGTCTCCTTTCAGGGATGAGATCTTGTACTGTTTCTCCATATTCCCTGCACTAAACCAGCTTCTCCAGAAAGGGACAGCCAAGTCTTCTGTCTCCTGGGTTGCTCTTAAATCTTGACAATTCCCACAAAACTTCGAGCCAAATAGACGTGGCTCAGAACAGTAAACAGACTGCTTATGCATTGCTTGGAAACTCTACAGTATCTGGCCTGCAACCTGCCTGACCCCAGTAAACAGACTCCTTGTTCTGGAAGTTGTGAATTAACTTTAAGAATCAGCCTTATCTCCTGCAGTTTTTACTTATAATAGGTCTTGCCCCAGATATACAAAGCTTTTACACACTGGTGTTTTTTAAGAAAAAAGAGAAACACTTTAACCAACACACAACACACACACACACATACACACAATGATACAAGGAGGAAATAAAGAAAAATGCACTGAGAATGACATATGAATGAGATTGCATACATGCAATTCTGTTGGCCATTAAAAAATACATTCCTTTAAAGGGAGTTCTCCAGCCTCTCTTCTGAAAATAAGTTACAGGTGTTCAAATCTACTAGGAAAGAAAAGAGGCAAGTACCTTTTTAGGACAGTAGGTGGAAACCACACACAATGTGCTTATGTGTTTCATAAGGCACTAACTTAGCTGTGCTTGGACCTGTGTTGTGTACAGTGCATTGAATCCTCCTCTAGCTTCAATTAATTGCATTGACTTAATTACCTCAGTAGTACAACTTATACACTTAGATCACCTGTAGACATGCGCATATGTCTTAACATGGACCTACGTCGCACTATAGACATTCTGTTAAGGTCTTCTGGTTTCTGCAATAGGAAATGTGAATACAAGTTTAATGGAAAGAATATTTGCATTCTTTCAATACATTATTTTACCCTTTATGCCTATTTCTTATGGTACACCAGTCTTTTTCCCAGCCTCTACTGCTTAGTCATAGGTCTCTTCTTGTTTCTGGTATCCAACTGCTGTACACGTTTTTGCATTTGTTTTACCTCTTGCTAACATGAATTTGTCCACATGATAAGAAATTCGAGTCTATGTGGACTATAGTGCTATTTTTTTGTATATTGTTTTGTACAAAATTAATAAAACATTATCTTTGACTGTTAAAATAAATCAAAATTCCAAAAGGCTGGAAGAATAAAGGGAAAATTTTAATACTACCCTGAACTTGCAAAGTATATTTCTTACAAAAGAAAGAATAAGATGAGTTATTTTTGGCAACTGAAGGATGTCATATTCCCAACTCAATGCCATGGGGGGCAAGATTTTCACCAACAGGAAAAACACAGAATAAAACTTCCCCCTGCATAAGTATTATTATTTTTAACAACCAGTCAAATGTCTTGTCAGTAGATCTGTCCAGAACACGTTTGTTTAAATTATAATTAACATTTTACAGATATTGCTTTTTTCCTTTTCTTTTTTTTTTTTTTTTTTTTTTTTAGTTGCCTGCAGCAGTTCACTGGAGTAATGGTCATGAATTATATTATGGAAGGTAATTACCATATACTCCGTTCTATAATCAATTATTCAATGAGTTCAATAATAAATCCTACTAATGGCTTTGAATAAAGGCAAGCAAATGTTAAAAAAAAAAAAAAACCACAGGTGTTTGTTGTTTTTTTTTTAAATAGGGTTACAACTGGTAGGAAAAGTACAGCTAAGCTCAATACAGATCTGTTTCAGACAGTAGTTGCACTGTGGTATCTCCTTCACCACCTGCTTTATATGCCTGTAAATCGTTACCCCATACTTGAAGAATCTTGTTTCAGAAGATGTAGAAACATTTATTTTTCTGTTTGCTGCTGTGTTCCTTAAAAAAGCAGGCTAAAATAAACAGAAAGGGTACATCTATACTGACAGGTATGTACAGAAGACAAGGAAAGAGCCAAATGTGGACTAATGTGGATTAACGGGTATTTTCTTTTAAATATTTTCATTTAATGCTGTTGGTAGTTTCCCTCTTCAATAACTAAACAATAGCTTCCTTTCAGTTTTATTCCACTTTTGACAATGACAAAGTAGTTTGTTGTGCAATGTTATTAAAATACATCATGGCATGGCAAACCTTTACCACTTAGACTTACAGGTAAGTACTGAGCTTCTTGCGGGAGAGATGGGCTTGAAAAATTTCCTTCCTGTTATTGTCACTGCTAAAAAGAGAGGCAGCATTGGAACAGTTTGAGAAATAAAGTACTGGGTTTTTTGCTACAGATAAGTACAAGATTCCCATCTGAACCTCCCCTGAGGTACTCAGAGAAACCAGACACGAAAACCAGTGCTGATTTCCACTATAAAAAAAATAAAAAACAAGAAAAAGCAAGATTAATGCTGTAGAAAACTATTCAGGAGTGTTCACCATGATAAAAATAGTCTTTCCTGTTCTTATTGATAGAATGGTTATAGCCTGTTTTCATTTACAACATGGAAAGTATTTTGAGGAGCTATATTTATTATCACTGAACATTTCCATACAAAGAATAATGTGGCTGTGTTCAATTTTTATCTGGAAATCTTTTTGTTGTCATTTTAGATTATATTTTGTATCCATATAGCTAATATTTGTTTTCTTGTACAAGCTCGCAGTTTTCATACAAGCAGATAATTTTAAGATGATTGCATGATCAATATATCAAGTACATGCTTAGGGAAATGAGTGATAGGAAAGGAAAAAGGGCTAGAAATTTCTTTTAAAAATGATTCCTTAAATATATACCTTCTAATGAAAGATACTGAGAAAGTCAGAATATGAAACAGTGTACCCCAAAAGCAATGCAAAGGACATTTTTGACATTCTGGGTTATTTGCAAGGAATCTGTGTTCAATTACAGTTTGATGCAGCTGTAAACTCTTGAAAAGATGATTTTAAAGTTTTTCCTTTAGATCCCTATTAGTGCTGACTTTAGGATTATATCATGCATTTTAGTTGTCTTCTTGACAGCAAGGAAAAGGTTTAGGGATATGAAAAAAGCTGTACTCTGAACAAAGACAATCAGGAAGGACTGGCTTGCTGCAAAGAAGTACAGATGTAAAAAAACATAGGTATATTTTACGCGCTGAAAAGATAATTCTAAATGAGTGGTTAATTACCAAGGGAAAAACACAAGGCAATCACTGGATGAATCGTTCACAGGGTATTGCCACTCCTGACTGTAATAATGCAAAATAAAGGGAAAGTTTTGAGCAGAAATTAAGGTGACCAAAACTGAACTAGGAACAATAGTCTTCTTCCTGTCTTGTTGTTTGCCATGAGAAAACCATAATTTACATTGATGTGGGATTAAAATAATTTGTCTCATTAGATCAACAATTGGAGTACTAAATTGTGATAGAGAGATGTAATGAGAAACATTGTGATGAGAGACATGTAAGTCTCAAGTTCCTTTTTTCTCCTAACTTGAAGTAATTTACTGAAAATGCCAAACTTGGGTTTGACTCCTGGATCTACAAATGGTATACTGGAAGCCTCTGTAAGATTCATTCCACACTTTTTCCCTCCTGGGGCTTGGAATGCCCATTCTGTAATGTGGAGGTTTTCAGAACATGCAGATCGTATTTACCATGGCATTTATGAAATGCTTCTACAGTTAGCACATGAAAGCACACTATTTTTAAAACTTGAATACCAAGAAATGTTAGAAATTGGAATCAGTTAATATGGCAAGACTATTTGAAACAGAAGTATGTCCTTACTCAAATTGCATTTAAATTCAATATTGAAGTACTGAATATGGAACAGCAAAGCCAAAAGGCCTCGTTGCAATTAATATTAGGCAACAAGGAGCTTAAAAGAACGTGTTAACCTTTTAAATCATTAAAAAGTGTTTTCTTTTAATTTTACTTCCTATCTTTACTTTTTCTGTTTTCTGCTATTTTTTTCCTTTCTCTTTTTGAATTGTAATAAGAACAGAGAATGAAGAGTTCGGATTTTTTATTAAGCAGGTTCAAAATCAGGTAGTACACCCACCTCTCTTCAAAGTGATCCTACTATGCAAGCAAGAAGCATTATTATAGTGACATGGATTTATTGTTCTGTCTCATTTTCTTCAGTTCAGTGGACAATCACTGGTCAAGACTTGTAAAGAGTGACTTCCCTTTTACCCGTTGTGTGAGAAACATGCCCCAGATGTGACTTTATAGTGTGATGGAAAATTTACTCCAATTTCAGTGTTTCACAAACTTATTTCATCTTTAATTTGCAAGTATTCTGAAAAGCTGATCTGGAAAACACCTTACTGATAAGTGTTGCTTTCAGAAAGGAACATACTTTATGCTTGTCAAATCCGATTAAGATCATCAGAAACTAGACAAGAATCACAAAACAGCATGTTAAGGCAGGGGAGGCTTAAGTTCTTGACTGAAAAATAAGAAACTGATAGAAGAAATGCACACAAAAGAGAGGCTGCATATTTCAGTGTCTGAACCAAATCTCTGCAGTCTGTCATTTAGGATGTTTCTTTAATGTAGCTTCCTAGAGCTGTCTTAGTCTTAGCTACTATTATTCTAGTTATTGTTGAGGGTTATTAGAGTGCCAATGTATAATAATCAATGCTAGAAGGCCTTCCAGGTTTTCATTTTTCCTTACTAGATTAAATTAAAAAACTTTCAGGTTAAGTAGCTTGTATTTGAAAATCTGTGGGAAAAAAAATAACCCCAAAAAACTCTAATAAAATACAGCATCCAACCTGAGCAGAAATACACACACAGCATCTGTGAAAAGTTTACATACATCCAACCTCTTCCTAGCAGGGAAAACTGATGCACTTGAAATCCTTCTGACTGCCTTATTTCCAGTTTGTCTTAATCTACAAAACTGCTTAATGCAGACCTCCCCATTTTTTATAATGACAGTTACAATGTTGCTGAAGACTAGGGTAATAGTATGACAGCCCTGTTAATAAAATGCTACTCCTAGACACTGGCCAGTTAACAGTGGCATTACCTGTAGCAGAGTATGTCATATTCCTTGGTCCTTCCTCTCCAGTTACACTTTTAAGTGAACTGCTTCCCCTGCTCCTGGCTGATATTTGGATACTTTAACACTCAGGCTTGTCTCTGTGGAATGTTTGTATAATTGTATAAGTAGATTTCCATGGGTGTTCTGTGGTCTTCCCAGATGTTTTTTAAAATAGAAATATTGAACGTAGGTAGGAGTCTACATTAATTCAATCAGTTTCTGGGAAACATTTCCTGTATTAATTAGTAGAAAAGGCAAGAAGCTGAACCAGAAAAAGTTCAATACTTCCTAGATCCTCTCTTTGCTCTGCATTATGATCCAAGGGGATCTGACAGTATTTCTTACCTAAATCCAAGGTGTGAGATATGCAACACACTAATTAGAGCATGAAATCTATCTTTGCACAACTTTGCAGAGTTTTTCAGATGTCCTGTATTCAGTTCTTTTTTCCTGGGTTTAGGACCAACACGCAAGCACAGATAAAGCCAGTTTCAGTTGTCACAGGCCTGATGCTCTATTGACTCACTGTGGAATGCTTAGAAGATAAAACTTGCATTGCAATTTCACAGCAGTGTAAGAAGCTTTATCTATGCAACCTTGATAGTTTCGGTATCCAAGATTTGTGGTTATTTTTCTATAAAACACCTCGTACTATATACATCAATCTGAACAGTGATTAGGAAAAAAAACACAGCTTTCTTCTCTTGCCTGTTATCACAGTTGCCTCTAATTAAACCCACACCGTTTGAACCTATTGAGCACTGTCCTTGTATCATTTGATCACCTAGACATTTGTGTCTTTTCATTAGTTTTGCAGTCAACTTTCCTCATCTGCTGCTCCTCTTAACCTTTTCCAGTTTAAATGCAGGTGAAAAGATGCAAGGATGGCTAATTTAGGTTCCAATTAAGTGTAACTTCCTTCAATTCCTGTGGAGTACTGATCCCTTATTAATCTCCTTTTCATCTTGACCTTTATCCCTCCCTTAGGTGTTGACCCAGAAAAGGGTTCTTTGGGAGCAGATGCTTAGGCCTGTGTAAATTCTGCATTAAAGGGTAACAAATATTGCTCCACTGAACCTATAATTCTAGAATAATATGGTATGCACAGGTACTTGCAGAAAAGCCTGAGACACTAAAATAATAGTGGAAATACTATTTTTATAGTGAAAAAAAATTTGTGGGAAGGAAGTTCATCAGGCAGCATAGTAAGAAATGTTCTTTAAGGTGATTTTTTTCACAAGTGGCCATATGTTGTATTAAAAAGTCTTAGAAATTCTATAATTGTGTAGCACATTATGAAATCATGCATCATCTGCCATAGAAAAAATTCTATATCATATATTTATAGAATTTGATTTCTATGTGAACTGGATAGTAAATATATATAGAATTGTTTCTACCATGAAATGAAGATTTCTGGGCCAGCTTGGGTTGGGGCTCTGTTCTGAAAATGTTCATTATCATTGACTCAAATTACTGAGTTTGTGTGCCAAGCCATGGTAGTTTGGATTTAACATTGAAAGGATGTGTTTAAAGAAGGAAAGCATGTCTTAGGCTCCAGAAATCACTAAACTTTCTGGATATGATGAAATATTTGCTGATGACTGATATCTTAGCAAGATGAACCAGCAACAAATGATTATTTAGAAAGTGATTTAATTATTTTCAAACAGTCATGCCAAAATTTTGTATGTTCATTTTTTTGACAAAAAAAAACCACCTCCAAACAAACAAAATAGCTGTAGAAACTCAAAGGCACATCTCAGAAAATCGATTTGCAGTTATACTCAGCTTTTGACAAACAATAACCAGAAATTACATGTGAATTAAAAACATATATTGAAAGCACATGATAACAGCTGTATATGCTGATGATTCTGAATTCCTTTCTATCTGAAATTCACATAGTGTCTTTTAAATATTAACCCAAGTGACAGGGAAGAATTCTATCTGATGAGAAGCATGGGATGATGTACAGTCAGTGTTACTAATTAAATAAGCTAAAATTTGGAAGAATTTTTTTACTATGAGGATGGTGAGACACTGGCACAGGTTGTCCAGAGAAGCTGTAGATGCCCCATCCCTAGAAGTGTTCAAGACCAGGCTGAACAGAGCTTTGAGCAACATGGTCTAGTGGAAGGTGTCCCTGCTCATGGCAGGCGGGTTGGAACTTGGTGATCTAGTTCCCTTCCAACACAAGGAACTAGGCCCCTTCCAACCCAAACCATTCAATGATTCTATGAATTATTTTAAAACTCAATTACTAATTTCAAATTCAAATACCTGATATAAGAAACTAAAGTCTGCTTACACAGAGATGATTAAACTGGATCTGATTGCAGACATTTTATAAATGATGCAGTGCTGAAATTAAAAATCATTATACAGTAAGTTTTGAGTGTTGCAATTTGTACATATAATAACGTTTACATTCATATTCACAGTATGATTACTGACTCCAGTTTATAAACACCGCCTAACAATAAAGATGGCCAACTAATCAATGCATGACTCATTACATGTTGTAATGAAAGTGGTACATTTTTCTGTCAACCTTTCATTTAAAATTTAGTTTCTCCTAGCTGTGTTTCAAATTGTTTGTCTTACAGTTAAGGAATTTTATTGCCCCTACCCCTCAGTTCCGAATGGCAGATTCTATTTTGCTAGAAATCAAAAAACTTCTTCAGTTTTCAGTGTCTCATTAATTTTCAGACAACATTTCTAAGGCTTGCTGCATCTGGTTTCACGTTCTGAGTCTGGCATAAGATTACTAAACTATACTTTTAGAAGTAGCAGCAATAAATTATTTCCTGAAGCCTTTATTCATGAAGATGAAAAAAAAAAAGTTATTATCTGCTACTAACAAAAAGCTGGTTACATTTTCCTGGTTAGGTGAAACTGATCTTAAGGAATGTAAGAGTCAAGTCCAGTATATTATGATACAAGATATAGGGTTAAGAAAGAACTCTTCACTGAAATAAGGCAACATTCATAAAAATAAAGTTTAGCATATGCTAAAAAGGTTCACAATAACCTGGTATATTCAGGAAAAAGAGAAAGAGTAACTGCAGTTTTTCTGTTTCAAGTAGCATCAAGAACTACTTGGGTAATAATTTCTTGCTTATGGAATCATTTAGATGTTACAGGTGTAGGTGAACCTAGACAGTGTTCTATAAAAATTTCAATAAATTAATTGGGAAATCTTTAATTGCAATATAAATGTGGAAGAAAAATGTATGTTTAGATTCAGAATGGATAGGTTAATGAATAAGAAGCAAACTGGAACTGAAGTGCTAATGTACATTTGTTGTAAAAACTATTCTTGATGCCCACATTTTTGTTTAGCACTAACAGATGTCCCCCTATATAAGTATGAGCATCCTACGTCATGTTTAAGAAAAGTATTGTCCATCAATTTTACCAGACAGTACATCATTTCAGAAGGCTGTTCAGTTAGCTAAAAAAAAATGCTTTGAATGTAAATTCAACTGCCTTAAAAGTTCTAAACAGATTGAGGACTATATTGAGATAATTTTGTTGTGAAAATTTTTATGTTTGTCAGAGATTCAAGAAACTTGAGATCTTCGTCACCACTCAAACTGTTCCAAAACGAATACTGCTCATTCTCTATTTTATTTTGCTACCTGAAGATTAAACTTCATGGTTAAACAATTAAAAAAAGATGGGAATTAACAAAACTGCCTTTTCTGGAGCCATACAGGATTCAAAGTCGGAAGTTAAAGTATGCACACTTTCTACCAGTTCTGTCACTTAAATTAGTTACTAGTTGGAGGTGCCTTTATGAGCCAAAAAATCACTGTGCCTCAGTGTCGAATGAGATCCAAAGTTACTGTAGACAATACTAGAGAAATATTCACCTAGAAAAAAAAAGTATATTCCTTCCTGATGTGGGTATAATATAGCCTAAACGTACCAAGGATGCATTTTAGTGGTTTACCATGAAAATCTTTAAGTCAGGATTCACTTTTTTTCTTTACCAGCAGTTTTCCACCTGCCATTCACTGACTGATCTCCATTAGTTTTTACCAAATTACATGGTAAAAGCTCTGATTTTCTGGGCCCCTTCAGTACTTTCTTCCTGCAATAACGCACGTCTGGTGTGACCTTCGCTAGCTTGATAGAATACTATAGTTTCATGTTATTATCAAGCTGTTATTTTGACATTTGATCTCTTATACTCAAGTAGCACCATTGCAACAGTGGATTTCTGTGTTCTTGGAACTTGCTTGGCTTTTCTTGAGCATACAGGTGGAGTTGTCTAGCTTCATTTCATTTCTTCATTTATTGAAAGGTTTCAAGCTCAAAGAAGTAGAGAGTTAATATACGTCTGTTGGCAAATCTTCTATATTGCTTCCATGCATATTTGTAAGAGTCTTCATTTACTTACAAAAAGTGAATATTTTTCTTTTAATGGTAGAAATATATTGATTCAGTAGTAATTCAGATACCAAATAGCCTGGAATTTCAAGGTTACTTTCAGACTTGGTATTTGTGATGGCAATGACACAGATGGCTTTATCTTCACAGAAGGATTTCAGCTTCTCATTGAAGTTATTCACAGAGCTCACATAATTTTGATACTTTTATTTCCTCTCTCTCTTGATTTTATTTCTCACCTCACCAATACAATGTGGCCTCTAAGACACTAACAAAGTAAACAATAATCATTTTATTAAGCACTCAGAAGAGCTACTACAGCTCTACTGGCTTTCATGTCTCCCAGTTAAAAACTTACTGAAGGTGCTGAGTAGACTGCAGTTGAGATCCCAAATAAGGCTGCCCTGGTAAATTCTCACAGTCCCTGCATTCCTACCTAAACATAAAGTGGTAGCTTAACTGGACTTACATAGACTTTATGGCTATATTTTGTGCACAACAATGTTTCTGAGAAACACATTTTCCATGATCTTCTATTTGAAAATATCAGTGATTTGGAAAATTCTGAACTCTGAAAATATGGTTGTTCATTAGGTTGAAATATATCTTTGATCACTACACGTTAAACAGCATTTGTCACCTAGGCAGCTACTTCTATTTTGCAGCCATTTTCCCAGCATATAAAAATAATAATGACAACATCGAAGCAAGAGCACATCACATTCTTGTGCAGCTGAAACAGGCAGGAAAAAAAGTGAAGGAAGCAGAATGGTAATTACTCTTTAAGTGCATACAGGATAAAGAAAGCATAAAAACATTCTAGGAGTAACAATGGAGATTTTTGGAAGACCTTTGAATTAATTACTTTTAGCAGAAACCTCCCAAATCCTCAGCAAAGTGTGGACTCTTATGAATCTATGAAAAAAAGGGGAGGAAAAAAATGAAACAAAAGAGATTTCAGAAGTTCCATAAACTAATTTCAAAAGCTGCTGTGAGAATAAGAACATATCCTATCAAAAAAATAAATCTTCTAAGAAAAAATGCACCTTTATAACTATCATCAGAAGTCAGAGAAAAAAAAAAAAAAAAAAGAAGAGAGAAACAAGAAATTATCAGTCCCCTTTGCTTCACTACCTTAGATGGATAAAGATCTCCTGAAGAAAATTTGAAGGAAAAAAAAAAAAGGCTTATAAAAGGTGGAAGCAAGGACAGGCGTCCTGAGAGGAAAACAGGGATGTTGTCTGGGAAGCTAGGGATCAGGTTAGGAAAGCTAAGGCCAACACCCCCAAGTCCTTCTCCGCAGGGCTACACTGTATATCTTCTCTGCCCAACCTGGAGCTGTGCCTGGGATTGCTCCAACGCAGGTGTAGGACCTTGCACTCGGCATGATTAAACTTCATCAGGTTGACATCAGTTCACCTCACAAGTGTGTCAAGGTCCCCCTGGAATGCATTCCTTCCCTCCAAGTATCAACCAAATCACACAGCTTGGTGTCATTGGCAAACCTGCTGAGGGCGCACTCAATCCCACTGTCCGTGTCACCAACAAAGATGTTGAACAAGACCGGTCCCAACACCCATCCCTGAGGGACACCACTCGTTACTGGTCTCCACCTGGACTTTGAGTCATTGACCACTACTCTTTGCATGCAGCCATCCAGCCA
>JARCZZ010022147.1:0-16336 GCA_030323915.1 Brotogeris chrysoptera
GATTGCTCTGACCCAGGTGTAGGACCTTGCACTTGTCATGGTTAAACTTCATCAGGTTGGCATCAGCCCACCTCACAGGCATGTCAAGGTGGCATCCCTTCCCTCCAGCGTATCAACTGAACCACCCAGCTTGGTGTCAGTACAGACCTATATTGGTCCCATCCATCCATCCATCCATCCCATCCCATCCATCAAATCCATCTCTCAAATTTAGGGAGAAAGATGTTGTGGGGGACCTGGTCAAAGGCCTTACAGAAGTCCACATAGATGAGATCTCTATCTCTTCCCTTCTCCACTGATGTAGTCACTCCGTCACAGAAGGCCACTGGGTTGGTCAGGCAGGACTTGCCCTTGGTGAAGGCATGCTGGCTGTCTTGAATCACCTTCCTGTCTTCCAAGTGCCTTAGCATAGCTTCTAGGAGGATCTGTTCCATGGTCTTCCCAGACAGAGCAGTGAGGCTGGCAGGTTGGTAGTTCCCAGGGTCTTTTTTTCTACCCTTCTTATAAATGAACGCAGTGTTTCCCTTTTTCCAGTCTCCAGACTTTTCCTGTGTGCCCGGAGTTCTCAGATATCACAGAGAGTATCTTGAAGATTGGCTGTGCTTTTTCAAATATGGTAATCTCAGTTCATCTGCTGGGCTGAAAGGTGATGTGAAGTAGCGGGCAGTAGCTCCAGCAATGGACATTAAGCTGCAAAATGGAAGCTGGCTAACATGCTTTCAAAGCCACTAAGTAAATTGGAAGTAAATCTGAAGTAAGTTTTCAACAGGTCATCTCAACATGGTGAAGCATACTGGCAAAAAGTGGTACAGCTAACAGTGGGCAGTAAAAACAAACAAGGTGACAGTAAACTTTGTCAACAAATGATGAAAACATGGAATTAAACATGCAAATGGTATATTCAGGGATAGTATCAATTAATCAATTGAGTTTTCAATGAGTAAATTAATTGTTAAAGTGCCCTCTAGCTTTCCCAAAAGTTACTATGGTTGTAATATTTGATGCATTGTGCTTGTCAATTACTCTTTGGTTTTCAAAGTTTGAATATTTTGAAACTTCAGATACATCACTGTTTTAGTGCTTTATATGAAAATTGGTCTAATTTTCAATGCTGTTGAGTATGTTTTTCAGAGTCTGGTTGCCAAAATTAACTTAAATCCTGTACCATGATACTGCTGTGCAGTATTCGGCAATGACTATAGTCTTGTGTTTTAAAATGTACATGCGCACGCCCACACATATTTTTAACTACTTACTTTCTGTGGAAATATTTTAATATTTTCTAAATTTCCAGGCTCTGACAACCCCCAAAGCTCAGTTTGCTTACTTCTGCTTTCTGTGATCTTCTATAACCTTTACCTGCTCTTTGGGTTAAAGTTAAAAAAAAACATCAAATGAAATTCTGCCTTAACTTTCTTTTGTTTAGCTGAGGGGCATCATGACAGTGCTCTTACCCATGTTCTGTATACAATAATTGCTTTCCTGGGTGTTGCAGATCACAAGGTAAATAACTTGTATTTTAGTAGGCTAACATTTATCTAAGTTTTGTAGGTAACAGTTTCACCAACTCAGAGCTAATCCAAACCTAAATCAAAACCAGAATGTTCATCATCCCCCCCCACCACCACCATGTAACTGAACTAGCACTGTTAATTTTTACATCCTGATTGAACAGCTTCAGTACCACAGGCCAAATCCTGACTTAGTCTTGTTGATAAAGTGGCTGCACTGAGGACTAAACCAGAGGAAAAAAATATATAGAGAGCAGCTGAGAAAGTATTTATGTAAAAATAAATCAAATGTAAGGAGAGACTGGTTAACTGTGTGTAAAGCAACTGTGACCTAAGGGAGATGAGATGCTGTGTGTGTATCTTGTGATTCATTTATAGAACAATTTTGAAAGGAAATATTGTGAAGAAATGTGGTATGGTGCAATTAAAGGTAGGTGAATGGAAAGGTTAAGAGAAGCTTAGAGACTAAGCTGACATGGCACTTTTGGGGTTTGTGTATGCTTCCAACACTTTTTTAGTAATGGAAGATGGAAAGCCACGTTTCATGTGATTTTTCTTTTTCCTCGTGCTTTTCACATCAAATCGCTGTTGTTGTATGCAGATGAACATTACTGAGAGTTTTAAACTTCAAGTCATAGCAGGCTGTTGTGAATAGTATATATCCTATATACTATAATAGTATATATCCTAGGTACAGCTGAGGTATAACCGCATATGCTGTGCTACTGTTTTTAACTAGAGTAATAATAACAGTAAATAGCCTGCCTTTGACTTCTGTTGATAAGGAAAGCATATTAATCTTTTTTCAGTCACTTTGGAGTGAGGTGTTTGGCTCTTAAGATACACTAACAGTATCCCTCTGTGTTTCCAGGGAGGAGTACTGCTTCTGGTACTGGCATTGTGCTTTAAGGCTGGTTTTCACATGGCTTCCAGAAAACTGTCTGTAGATGTAGGTGGAGCCAAACGACTTCAAGCGTTGTCTCATCTTGTTTCTGTCCTTCTTTTGTCCCCTTGGGTCATTGTCCTTTCTCTGACAACAGAGGTAAGATAGCAAGTACAAAAATAAATCATTTTTTATAATGCTTCTTCTTGTGAAGTGCAGTTTAAATCTTTCCTTTAAAATAGCTTTAAAATTACCAAAGTTGCCATCTTTATTTTTGTAGTAAGCTCTGTTTGATATTTTCCCTCTGTATTTTGATGTATATCTGTGTGATCTCTTAATTTTCTTTTTTGTTTGACAACTTTATTTCATCTCTCTAGCTCAGATACTATATCCTGGATTCATATGCTATCATTGCACAAATCTTGATGACTGTATAAATACAGGGCTTTCTTATTCCTGAGGAGTAGATTGTTGTACTTTAAAGATATGTTTGCTATGCCTGCATGCTTAGGGGAGAGTATACTTGCAAACATGGTGTTGCATGTAGCATTGCTTGTAAGGACATGAAAGTATTTAAAACAAGGTACTGCGGTGCATATTAGTTATATGTGTCTCTTTATATCTGGAATTCTGGGTTTATATGATAAATTGAAAGTATAGAAGTATTTATGTTGTGATGGATTGCTGAAAACATTTGTAATTAAAGTGAACTATATTTAATGCTAGTTAATGTACATATAACCACATCTAATGGCGAACAACCCTGTTTGAAATTTATTTTTTGTTGCAGAGTAAAGTAGAGTCTTGGTCTTCTCTCATCATGCCTTTCATAACAGTCATCTTTTTTGTTGTGGTCCTGGATTTCTATGTGGAATCCATATGCTCTGTCAAGATGGAAGCTTCCACATGTGCTCGATATGGATCCTTTCTTACTTTCATTAGTGCACTGCTTTTTGGCAACTTTTGGACACATCCGATAACAGACCAGCTTCGAGCTATGAACAAGCCACCGCACCATGAAAGCACAGAGCACGTTCTCTCTGGAGGGGTGGTAGTGAGTGCCGTCTTCTTCATTTTATGTACGTATTCTTATTTATCTTTTAATAAATCTGTTTGTCATGTGACTGGGGAGCGAGTCAGAAAATGGGTGTGTGCAGAATTCCTTTGGATGAAGAAGTAATAGGCCTGTCTTGTTGAGGAAGTAATGATCTAATCTTATAGAGCAATGAAATCTAATGATAAACCTCAAGATGAAGTTGACAATCGCGTTGCTGCCTGCGTATTTCCTGTAAGATTTGACTGCTGGTAAAACACATTATAAAGTAGCTGTGAAGCTTAGAAACAGCAACAAAAACTTCAATACTTTCCTTGCAGCTGCCAATATCCTGTCCTCCCCCTCCAGGAAAGGGCAGAAGGGTACCCTTATTGGCTATTCCCCTGAAGGCACTCCTCTCTATAACTTCATGGGTGATGCATTACAGCAGAGCTCGCAGTCATTACCTCGGTTTATTAAGGAGTCACTGAAACAAATCCTTGAGGAGTATGACTCTAGGCAGATCTTCTATTTCTTGTGCCTAAACCTGGTAAGTGCATGGGGTTTTGTTTTTTTATTTTCAAACAGAATCACAGTAGTACATGCATAGTACAGTAAGAAGAGTTACTCTTTAAAAGGTTCCCATTATTAATTGTCTTTAAAGTGCCCCTTGATGCCATAGTTTCATCAGATGAAATATTAAAACAGAATATTCTTACGATAATCTTAAGGTAAATGGAAGGTCATTTTGATTTGTTGTCACACTGCGGGTCTGGTTCTCTGTGTAACTCTTATACCAGTAAGTAAATACTTTTATGGTGCTACATTTAAGATTGAAGTATCTCAATGTTACCAGCAGAGAATCTGAAACTGATACGGTCTTCAAGGATGGGAACAATAAAGTAGTAAGTATGGGCTTAATCAGTGTCATTTTGGAGGAGGCTGGTTTTATTTCTAGGTTCTCTCTTTCTCAAATAGGAAAAAATGATTCAGTAAGCAAAACTTATAGGACTACATTTGCAAAGATCTCTCTTTGTCCCTTGTCAGTTACCCAGGAAAATAGGGGAAGTACTCATGATAACTTTAAGGAATTCCATTATGGAATATGAAAGATTGGAAAGTTTATAGGCATACCAGTTAATAATAGTAAACCATACAGGGAAAATGTATTTATTAAAAATGTTTGCTTGTGTACCCTTCTCAAAACTAATGAAGATTTAAGCAGTCAGCTAATTGTCAAGAAAATTCTCACAGAACAGGTGTATAGACAGTACTGTGTTTGCACTAATAATAGATCAGATCAGAGTTGTTACACTGTTTAATGACAAAATGCTTAAAAATTTGTGTGCACAACATTAGTTTAAAATTCTAAATAAAAACTTAAATTTACTCCTGCAGAGGGTTGTTTCCTTAGGTCTAAGGCTTTTGAGAGGGTAGGTTCAGAAATGTCTCTTCTTAGACTTGGAATGCATCACTTATATTTTGTTGGAGGAGGATAAAAAGTTCTAGAAATACTTCAAACAATACCCTTCAAAACTGTGGAGTGTCCTATGAAAAGAGTTTCTTGCTAGCTACCAAGACATCAAACTACAAGTTAATATTCAAGGTAAAAATAAAGCTTTTTATTTTTCTTTTTTTTTTTCATTTCAGGCTTTCACTTTTGTGGAGCTTTTTTATGGTGTATGGACCAATAGCCTTGGTCTTATTTCTGATGGATTTCACATGCTTTTTGATTGTTCTGCGTTAGTGATGGGTCTTTTTGCAGCTCTGATGACAAGATGGAAAGCAACTCGCATATTTTCCTATGGGTATGTATATTAGGTTCTTAAAGGCTATCTGAAAATTATTCTACTTGCTCATTTTCAAAACACCCTGCTATAGAGAATGTTTTGAATGTTTTAATGGTACATGTGTCTGACAGTGTTTTGCTGTGTTTCTTCTGTTCCATTTGTGTTCATGCTGTTCGTCTCTTACCTCTGTGAAAGTGTGTCTGAAATATCATCTTCGTTTATCTCTACAAATAAAACTTTATCACTGTTTAATATTATTTAGAAATTGACTTGCTCCATGTGTGTATGTATGCCAGACAAAAATACATGTTGAAAGCCAGCGTTCATGAGAGGATTTCAATTTTGCCAACATAATCAAAATCTGCATGATTAAATTGCATCGCAGTTTAGCAGTTTCAAGTCCTGAATGGGCAGTTTTATGTATTTTATATACTGTCCTGGGTTCAGATGTAACAGTTATTTTTCTCCTTCCTAGTAGCTGGTGCAGTGCTGTATTTTCAGCTTTAGCCTGAATACAATGCTGATAACACACCAATGTTTTAGTTGTGGCTCAGAAGCACTTACTCCGATCAGGGACTTTTCAGCCTCATGCTTCGTCAGTGAGGAGGGGCATGAGAAGCTGTGAGGGAGCAAAGACAGGACACCTGACCCTGTGTCTTTGAGGGAAAAAAATCAAAGCCATCTTAATGCTGTATTAAATGTATTGTAACTTTACATATTATAATTTTGAAATTTGTTAAGAGTAACCATTCTTCACTCTCAAAAGTACATGTGTTTGCTTTCAGGTATGGACGTGTAGAAATTCTCTCTGGTTTTATTAATGGACTCTTTCTGATGGTAATTGCTTTCTTTGTCTTCATGGAATCAGTGGCAAGACTTGTAGATCCTCCAGACATAGATACAAATATGCTAACTGTAAGTTTCATCATTCAGATTGAATGTTTTGGGTTTTGGCAGTTAATGGTTCGTTTATGCTCATCTTAATTTAGAAAAAAAAAAAAAGCATACTCAAGAGATCTAAAGTGTGCCTTGACTTTTTGACCTATTCTAATTCTAAAATCCAAACTAGTTTTAAAATACAAAAATACATAGGGGTGAATGTAATACAATTATGACAGCTAAATTTATTTTTTTCCTAAGATGTTACAGCTCTAATCTTTTTAGATGGTGGTCTTTCTACAATGAAAGATACTAAAGAAATAATCTGTACAAGACTAAATTTGGTTCTGCTGTAATATATACCAATGCTAATTATTACAGAAAAGATTTTGTATTAGTCTCTGAGAAAGCTCAAAAATCAGACAGGATTCATAACGTTATGCTGAGTGTGTTAATGTGGCATAAATAATCATGAAGCTGTGTGTAGTTAATTTAACTAGACCCGTGTCTCCTTCCACAGCCTCTTCAGGGGCTCCCCACTTAAATTCTCAAGCTTCCATATGTTTCTTACAAACGTAACGGCTTATTTTCTTTATTTTTTTTTAATTGACTCTGCAAATTCAAGCATTCAGTTTATCACATTTTCAGCTTCACTGTTTTGTCTCCCCCCACACACACAAGAATTTGTGCTCTCTGGCAGTCTTCGGTAACAAAGAGATTTTTATGTAGACACAACAAGAAATGTGCAATGCTGGAATCGCGGCCGGTTTTTTCTTTCTTTTTAATCTTTAATGCTTGCTCCATTTTAACTACTGATTTTGTTTCTTGGGAATGGGAGAGATTACCCCCTCCGCAAAAGCACAGGCTTGCGTAGCCAAGAAGAGGCCTAATGTTGTGAATGCTCCATCGCTGGCAGTGTTCAAGGCCAGGTTGAACAGAGCCTTGAGAGGCATGGTTTAGTGGGAGGTATCTGTTCCCATGGCAGGGGGGTTGAAACTAGATGATCTTAAGGTCCTTTCCAACCCTAACTATTCTATGATTCCCAAGCAGGACTTGCTCAGCTCCTTTGTTAGCTGGTGTTACTCTTACACTTCCTTCGTTTTTTAAGGGAAGAGTAGAAAAATAGGCAGAAAGATAAAACATGCAACTCAACCAGTAAAGCAATAAGTGGTTTACTGTTCAGCTAAGTACAATTTCAGATGGGGGTGTGTGTCCTAGATACAGTATACGATTTTTTTTTCTTTTTTGCCAGGGAAAGCAAGGCAAAGCTTGTATTCAAACCACTTTATCTCTTTTTGAAAGTAAATAAAATCAATCACCCCTTCTTAAAACTGAATTTGCAGTCTTGCCCTGGTTTGTGGATATCAGGTTTTGCATTCTGGCGGTGGTTATTGGGTGGGGTTTTTCAGAGGGTTAGGAAGAACTGGATCTTTTTGAGTGGGGAAGAAAACTCCTTTGAAACCAGCTTGAATACTGAAGGGAATATGATGAGGAATCCATATTAGAATAATCTTTCTGCTTATGTTAATGCTTTCACAGTTTTCCTGAATTAGGAGTACAGTGACTCTTAATTACAGTGTTCTAGAAAGCAAACTTGAATACCTGGGAAGAGGCAGTGAAGTTAATAATTTTTTTTCTTTTCACAGCCTGTCTCTGTTGGAGGGCTGATCGTAAACCTCGTTGGTATCTGTGCCTTCAGCCACGCGCACTCCCATGGGGCTTCTCGGGGAGGCTGTCACTCTCATGATCACAGCCATTCTCACCATGGGCACGGCCACAGCCATGGGCATGGACATTCACATAGTGACCATGGGCATGGCCATGGGCATTCCCACGGGTCTTCTGGAGGAGGCATGAACACCAACATGAGAGGCAAGTACAGATTGTTGGACTGTAAATGGTATATGTGATTTCCAGCATGCTTTTGAAGATTTTCAGAATGAGACCCATTGCTATGCATCATTCCTAAAATCTCTCTCCAGAAGTGATCTGACAGCCATTTAGTGTGGTATACATGAATTTCTCAAACTGTTGCTTCATTAATGAGTTTAAGCTGAAGGAACATAACTGGAAATGTTTCTTTGCATGGCTTTCTGAGACGTGGGTAATACCTGGGGATCAATAGAAAGCATTAATCTGCAGTGTTCACTAATATCAATAGTCATTGTCAGTATTATCGAATAAGCTTGAAGTCCTTGTTCCTAAGTTCTGTTTGGAAAATTAAGTACAAGGTCTACCTATAAAAATACTACTGTGCTTCTAGGTGGCATGTGACCTCTTGTTGTAAAAACATTGGGATAAGGGATAAGAAGTAAAAGAACAAATGCATACCAGCAGTCTAGAATATGCTTCTGTCTGTGACTCAGAAGATAAGGTGGTAAAGGTGAAACTGTCTTTTTCAACTCTAAAATCAGAAGCTAACCAAGAAGGGTAATATATATATAACTACAGCAGAGCTGCTTCTTGGAATTTTTGCCCTAGTAGTTAGAAAGTAGTTACTTACCAACTGCCTGGCTTATAAAAAACTAGAAAAGAATGATTTTTTTTTTTGCATAAGCTTCTCAGAACATAAGCATTTTAGTGAATAGTCTCATACTCCAGTGCTTATTTTACATCCAAATTCAAATTGGTATTCTGTTGTCTGGCTTTTTTGTGAAGTCTGCCCATACTCTTAGCTATTTCATTACTCTTTAAAATCCTGAAGCTTAACTTGCACTGACCTTACAAATGGTTAGATTACTTTCCTATGCCCACTTAGCGTCACCCACCATTAAAGCAGTATTCTGTATAAAGTTCTTAGCAGTAACAGACAATCGTCTTACAAAATTGGAGCAGAACTGGCTTGCAAAACCCAAATGATACATTAATACCTGACCACATTAGCAGGCCAGTGTATTTACAGTGATATTTTTATCCTCTTCTGAGAATCAGTGAGTCCTTCTGTGTAGAGTTAAATGATTATACGATGTAGTATAAGTCATACTAACAATTTCAAGACAATTCACACTCAGTTTAATCTGCAAATGCCTGCTTAGATCTTTGCACTGGCGAGTAAAAATGTTTTGTTTTTTTTCTAATTGAACTATTGATTTTTAATATTGTTGATTTCTAATTAAATATAGAAAAGATAAATGCTTTGGGGTGGTTTTGCACCAGGTTGGGAAGACAGTTGCTGGAGGGGTGTTTGTTATCTTTATTAAGCCATACTTTGTTTCCTATATTGAGCATATAGGTACCTTTTAAACAGAACTGTTCAACTTAATCAGTTTATTTTGTTTTCAGGTGTGTTTCTGCATGTGTTAGCAGATACTCTTGGCAGTATTGGTGTTATCGTATCCACGATATTTATTCAGCAATTTGGATGGCTCATAGCTGATCCACTCTGCTCTCTTTTTATTGCTACATTGATTTTTCTTAGTGTTATCCCTCTACTGAAAGATGCCTGTCAAGTGCTTTTATTGAGGATACCTCCAGATCAGGAGAAAGATCTGCATGCTGCTTTAGAAAAGGTCAGAACTACAGTTCTAAATGTTTTCAGATGCAAACATCCAAAGCTGTAGCTGTTTTTAATACTTGGTAAACTTGAGCAGTTCAGTATGCCAGCCTTTGTTATCTTAGACAACTTCATGTCTCAAGTTGTTTTAAGTCTATTCTACGGAGATATGACAGGGTTGGGAGTTCTACTGATAGAAGTTATTTTGCAACTGAAAGAACTAGTTTTTTGCTTTTATGTATAGTACTGTGATTTCAGATAAGTACAGTAACAGCGTGGGAAAGGTACTTGGTACAGAGAAAGTAATATAGCAATTCCCAAAAGCCTGCAGTCTTTTTAAACTTGATGTGTACAGTTCAGGCTACAGAATTGTATCTTGAGCCTGTAATTGCTTCTTAGTTAGTAGAGGAGATGTGTACTTGTCTGCATGAGAACACTTCCAGGAGGATCTGCTCCATGATCTTGCAGGGCAAGAAAGAATAAATGGAAATCGTCTGTGAGAGGCTTGTGTATTGAGAGGAAACTGAGGTGCAGTGGGCTTTCACTTTATGATGAGGGGAAACAGCAGTTCTGGGAGACTGAGGGAAAGTAAAATACTTACTGAAAACAATCAAAGAGCAGTTCATTAAAATGTAATAGGAAAAACATTTTAAAAAAGTACATCACAGAAAAACAATATGCTTGCTGTAGGTGGACCCCAGCCAGCGGTCAGGCATCCGTACACAGAGTCACTTGCTTGCTCCCCACTTTACCACCACTGCTGCCAGTGGAACAGGAGAAAACAAGACGAGTCAAAGCAAGAAAAATTGGGGAGCAATTTAAACTCAGTTTAATAGGTGAAGGGTGGGTGTGGGTAAAGCAGTGCACCAAGTTCCCCAGCAGACAGTACCCAGGCAGTCTCTAAACAGCCGCCACCCCTTCTTCTTCTAGCTGTGTCTTTATTGCTGAGCACAGTGTTGCATGGCATGCAGTATCCCCTGCAGCTTGTGTCAGCCATCCCAGCTGTGTCCCCTCCCTGGTTCTTGCCAACCCCCAGCCTCCTTGCTGAAAAGCAAGGAAGCCCTGACAGCACCCAAGCACTGTTCAGCTGTAGCCAAACACTGGTCTGCTACCAGAACACAGATTCAAAGCACAGCAGCTTACTGGCTGTTGTGAAAAAAAAGTTCAATCCATCCCAGACAGACCAAGTACAAAAATCAATTTTTAAAAAGTGACAGGTTATGGGAAAATATTGTATCTCTGACTTAAGTCCAGCTATGATAACTAAATAGCTGCTTATCCTGGATAGTGAGGTAACAAATGCCCTAGAAATAGATAAATACCCAGCCAGTTTTCTCTTTAGTCTGTCCATTGATGTGGCTGGGATCTGTTCACTAAATTGTAGGTTTATTTGGTGGTTTTTTTTCTCATCCTGCTTAATATTGCACTTTTCTGGGGTTTTCATTTAATTTTATTTTTAGCTCCTAGTCTTTGGCAGTAGTAGCAAGGTGACTTTTCAGTTCTACATATTTCTGAATATATCTTAGCTGGAAAGCTGCTTTGCTGTACAACTTTGTTTCCCTGTGAAGTATTTGTCACCAATAGCCATGTACGTACACAAGTTTAAAATGTGTTCTTAAATTAAATACTGCTAATGTAATTTCTTTGCAGATTCAAAAAATAGAGGGAGTCATATCATACAGAGATCCTCATTTTTGGTGTCACTCTGCAAGTGTTGTGGCAGGTACAATACATGTGCAAGTGATATCAGATGTGATGGAACAGAGAATTGTACAGCAGGTGAGTGCAAGGCTTTTAGTCCCTGATGTTTTAATTTAAGTCATAAACTGAAGTTTGAAGCTGCTGCTTGTGATTATTTTTGCAGCTGTCAGTTAATGTCTCAGAGCTGGTCTCTAGTGCTGTACTCCCCTTGCCTGCTAGCTTGGAATTGCATGAAGAGCTATTTGAAAAGGTGGTTTGCTTTTTTTCTTTTCCTCACTGTTGAAAGTGGTACTATATCTGCTCTCAGAAAAGTAGGTGAGGTGGATTTCATGCTGCAAAACAGGCAGTAGGCAGTAGGGATAGCTGAGTGCTAGTCATGGGTTTATAGCTAGCTTACTAGCATCTGTCTGCCTTGGGTTTCTCTTTTTCTTAAAAGGATACTTACTTCCTATGCAAGACCCTGAGAACTACCCGATATGCAGAAGTTGCAGAGCCATACCCTCTGGAGCTAGTCTGCTCTTCCCAGAAAACGGAATTCTTTATGATGATATTTTTTTTAATCTACAGTACTTCAGAACCACAGTGCTGCAAGTTACTGTGAGATGCATATGAAGTGTAATAACCAATGTTAACCATACTGTTCTGTTCAGGTTACAGCGATTCTGAAAGATGCTGGTGTAAACAACCTAACTGTCCAGGTGGAGAAGGAAGCTTATTTTCAGCACATGTCTGGACTCAGTACAGGGTTTCAGGATGTCCTTGCAATGACTCAGCAACTAGAATCCATGAAATACTTCAAAGACGGTACTTATATCATGTGATACAAAGTTGTGTTTGCCAAAGGAGATGTAAATGGGGAAGCCATAGGATTCCATATTCGTATTTCTGCCAGGAGATCTTGCACATACATGTGCAAGAACAAATGTACTATATATTTGAGATTTTTAAGCATACTGTCTTTATTAAAATTGCTTCAAGATGCTTTTCTAAAGGAAATCAGATGGACTTGAATATTTGCTGTATACATGAAAATTGTGCAGATCTTAAATACTGTACTTAGTGTTTATTAAACAGAAGTCTTGCAACTTGTGGATGAGCAGGGAGCCCCACATATATTCCATATATGTGGAATATATATTCCACATATATATTATGTATTTTAAATATATATTCCATACATATATATGTATATTCCATACTTTGTCTTTAAGTATGGAACATCATGAGTATCATTTCATGTTAGTAGTGGAAAATGGAAATAATTTATATTAGAATGCAGACATAGCTTGAAGACTCTGGGTGAAAAACAGCATGTTTTTTATGGGGAGTGAAAAACAATGTGAAGTGTTTTGCAGTCTTTGTTAGATAATATAAATGCAAAGTTTTTATGTTACATTTTGGCAAACAGATCTGATCTCTAAACTTAATTTTAGTGAGCAAATAGATGTTACCATTGAAAATTTCTATCAAATTATGTTTTTTAAGGAGAGAAATCCACAGGTTAACAGTGAGAAATTGTGAGGGGAGAAAATTGCAGACACTTTTCTGTTTCCTGAGAAGACTCAGAATCAAAAAAAAAAAAGCTGTAAAACAATTTTTTTGTACTTTTTGTGGGAAAAACTGCAAATGCAACAGTTCAAAGCTTAAAGTAATTAATCCGTGACCATCCTAGCACTCACCTGAACTTCACTTCTTCAACATACATTACTGTGTTGTTGACTTGATTTTATTATACCATACCAGAGCTGCAGGTGTCCTGTAGCCAGGTGTACCTTCAAGTATTACTAAAGGAAGCAGTCCAGGTTTGGAATGGTGAACTGTGACAGTAGTCTGGGGCTTGACAGGTTGCAGAAACAAACTGTAAATTCAGACTTCTTGCCTCAAAAGAGTGTGTTTAAGAAAAAATAATGTTTGTTGGGGTCTTCATACTGTGAGGAAAACAAAGCTCTCTTTAGTGAAAACTTGTCAACAGGGTAATAACATGTGTCTTCAGAGGTAATTCCCCTTGCTTCTGTTTACAGTCTTCCTGTGCCCCCTTCACGTCTGAAGCCCTTAACTATTTCCTATGGAATTCAGCAAGTCAGTTCAGTGGTTAGTGAGAATAAGTACATCTTTCATCCATGTGTCACAGCGGCCTTACTTTGTCATACTGTTTTCTGGTTCCGGTATTAATTCATATGACTGATACACTGATCAGCACCCGAGTATCATTATAAAGGCCAGTCTTCATGTTAGTGGAATTGAAGGGTAGACTGATGCAGGAATTACATGATCAGACCCACAAGCAGTGCAGTTCAGAATGTCCTTGAGAAATTCAGCTGCTCTTGTTTACGCACAGTGTAGTTTCTTCTGTGTCTCTTGCACAAACAAGTTTACATTCCATTATCTTCCTCTGCTGCTGTGTTAAACACTGTCTGCAGTACAGGACTGACTTGAAAAACTGTGCTCAGAACGTTTCTGGAAGTTGCATTGCTTTTGTATGGAGTGATGAACGTTGACTGCAAAGATTACAGTCCCTCATTTCTCAAGGGTGTGCTGCAGAACCAGCAGAGTGCCCCAGACTCGATCCTATTTTCTTCCAGTTCTTGCCTTTAGCAGTGGTTTTCTTATGTCAGCTCCTCCAGAAGGCCCAGGTCACTTGAATAACAGTGCTGCAATTACACTCAGCCTGTAAGCAGGGTGATCCCTTTGCTTTGAAAACCATTCTTGAACAAAAAGCTTCAGTTACTATTTACTTGCCACTTGGTGTTTGCTGGCAGCGTTTCAGCAAACCAAGCAGTAGCTCTGCGGGGATAGGTAGGTGGTTTCTTCCTACCTTTTTCAAATTCTTCCTTTTTCAAATCAAGTTAATGTAACATCACTGAAAAGCCTTAATGCTTGACACAACTTCTCTGAGCAAATGCTGATTGCCCACTTCAGCTGCTTGCAACAGGACCTCAAAGAAATGAAGGTGGCTGGGACCTCGTTGGATGATCGCAGCAGTGAAGATCAGCTCATGCCTGGATACTTCACAGGCAAGCAAAAGCCTGCATCTTCACTTGCATTCAGTAGCTCTTCCCGTGCCACCCCAGCACATGCACAGTGGTTTTCCTGCTATCCTGACTGAAAGACAACAGCAATTAACACTGTCTATCTTGAATTTGTTTAAAAAGAGCCCGTATCTGGCAGTAATCCCCAAAAAAAGGGTTTAGGCTTTCCGCCTGTGAGATATATTGGAGCTGTGCTGTAAGGGCAGGTTTTTTAAATCACAGGTATGGGCCAACTGATGTACGTGTTAATAAATGCTGTGGTGGGGGAGTGTTCTGGGTGGTCCCTTGTTTGTGTGCAGACAGTGGTAACAGAACACTTTCAAAGACGAAACAAAAATTTTCAGCAAACTGGCAGTAAGTGATCTACATACATGAAAGGAGGAAAGAAGAAATGTAGTTTTCAGTGCCGGTTTATGCAGTACACCTTGGCTTTTCTGGTTAGAACATCCGGGGGGATGTACACAGCGCGGCGGGAGCCCGCCGGTATGAATGCCGCGCTCTGGCTCGCCGCCGGCCAGTGCCAATGCCGGAGCCGGCCCGCGGCAGGACTCCGAGTCACGGTTCCGAGCCGCCTCCGGGCGCTCGCCGCTGGACCCCGGGTCGGGGAGGGCACAACCACGGGACAAGGACGGCCCCGCCCGCCCATGCAGTAACACGCCGGGCGGCAGTGTCCGTCTCCGGTTGCCACAGGAACGGGCTGAGGCAGGCCAATGGGCGGCGGCGGACGGGTTCTATAAAGGGGGCAGCGGTTGCGGGCAGCCCTTAGACTGCGCTCGGCGCGGCGGCCGTCGTTGACTTCGTGCTTCGCTCTGTGCTCCCCCCCCTCATTCTCCGTTCTGCGCTCTGCTCTCCGCTCCGCGCCACTGCCCTACCATGTCGCAGACGGTATCTCGGGTAAGGACGGGACGGGCCGGGCGGTGCACGGTTGGGTGGGTGGCTGCCTGCCTGCTCGCTCTCGTGCCGCGGGTGGCGGTCCTCCGTGTCTTGCTGCCGCCTTCCGCGCCCCGAAGCTCTGCGGGCTCTCGGACAGGTGCGGTGCAGCCCCTCTCCAGCGCGCCCGAGTCCCCTGGCAGCCGGGAGGGTGGAGGTGTGGGGCTCACGCTTCCCCTTGGGCACTCCCTCGGTCCCCCCCGTCCCCCCCCCCGGGCTCCCCTTCAAGCTCTCAGGAGCAATCGCGTCTGTAGCGCTCCTGCTTCGCGGGTATGTGCTCGTGTGCCCCCGCAGCGCTCCCGCGGCTCCTCTCCGGACGCGCCGGGCTCGGGGTGGGGGGAGGCGGACGGCGCGGCGCGTGCAGCGTTCCCCCGATCCCTCTCCCTCGACCCTCCGGTTTCGGGGGTGCAGCCGTACGATCCCTCTCCCTTGTCTCCCGGCCCCTTCTCTTCCCGCAGCGCACCCAGCAGCCAGGCAAAGACAGCGAGCTGCCGGTCCTCAGTTCCGCGGTGGCCGGCCACAGTATGAGGCTGCGTGCCCGCACCGCGCTGGTGGACATCGGCAACCGCGTCACCGAGCCAACGGCGCAGGGTGCCACCAGAAACCCGGCGGCGGGTGGAGGCGGCGGGCGGAAGCCGGACAGCAGGCTCGTTCAGTCCAGCCCCAAGGAGAATGAAGTTACCGGGGAGAATGAGAGAGCCGCTAACACCAAGGAGGCGCCGCCATCAGCCCCGGAGCCGAAGCAGAGAGCCGCTCCCACGAAGGGGGCGCCGCAGCCGCCAGCCCCGGAACCAAAGCCGGAATCCCACCCGCAACAGGTACGGCCCTGGGCCGTGCGCCCTCTGCCCCCCTGGGTATGCGGTGAAGTACGGCCCTGAGCCGTGCGCCCTCTGCCCCCCTGGGTATGCGGTGAAGTACGGCCCTGGGCCGTGCGCCCTCTGCCCCCCTGGGTATGCGGTGAAGTACGGCCCTGAGCCGTGCGCCCTCTGCCCCCCTGGGTATGCGGTGAAGTACGGCCCTGGGCCGTGCGCCCTCTGCCCCCCTGGGTATGCGGTGAAGTACGGCCCTGAGCCGTGCGCCCTCTGCC
>JARCZZ010022152.1:0-13848 GCA_030323915.1 Brotogeris chrysoptera
GAGCCGAGCCGAGCCGGGCCGGGCCGGGCCGGGCCGGGCCGGGCCGGGCCGAGCCGGGCCGAGCCGAGCCGAGCCGAGCCGAGCCGAGAAGCCCCAAACCCGGCTCCGAAGGGAGCCCCGAACGCGGAACTACCGCCAGTAGAAGGGAATGAATGACGTGTCCTGACAGCCAATCGCTGCTTCCTTGAGGGACGCCGCAGCCAACCGCGAAGAGCCCCGCGCGGGCGTCCCTCGACCCCCGCGACCAATCGGAAATCCCTGTTCCTTAGTGCCCGCCCCCCTCCACGTGCGTGCGGTGACCCCGCCCGTCGAGGAGCACAGAGCGGGCGGGGCGCATGCGCAGCACCGCCTCTCCCTCCGCGCTGGGTCCTAACGCTCGCCGCTCCCCGCTCCTCCTCCCCGGGCCCGGCTCCGGGCGGCCCGCGGGCGGGGGCAGCGGGGCCGGTATAAAGCGGCGGGGCGGCCCCTGCGACTCGTCCCGGTCCCGGCCATGCTGCGGCTTTTCCTGCTCCTTCTGCTCCTCGGCGCGCCCGCCGCGCTGCCCGCTCCCCGCCACCGCCGGGGCGCTGCGCTGCCGACCCGCGCCTACGTTACGCGGTACCTCAGGCAGCAGGTAGGAACCGGCGCGGGGACCGGGCGGTGTCGAGGGTCCCGCCGAAGGGGAAGCGCTGAGCAGCCTGGGCAGGGATCGTCCCCCTGTGCTGGGCACTGGGGAGGCTGCGCCGTGAGTCCTGTGTTCGGTTCTGGGCCCCTCACTGCAAGAGAGGCATTGAGGCGCTGGAGCGGGGACATAGCTGTGAGCACGAGTGTGATGGGGAACGGCTGAGGGACCTGGGGGGGGGGGTTAGTCTGGAGAAGAGAAGGCTCAGGGGGGACCTGGCCGCTCTCTGCGGCTGCCTGACCAGGAGGATGGAGCGAGGAGGGGTCCGTCTCTGGTCCCAAGTAACAATTGATGGGACAAGAGGAAACGGCTTCGAGCTGTGCCAGGGGAGGTTTAGATTGGATATTGGGAACAATTCCTTCCCCGGAGGGTGCTCAGGCGTTGGAGCAGGCTGCCCAGAGCAGTGATGATGCCTCCAAGTGTTCACACACCGTGTAGATGAGGCCCTCAGTGCCATGGGTTAGTGGTGGCCTTGGCATTGCTGGGGAATGGTTGGACTCGATCGTCTCCAAGGTCTTTGCCGACGAGGTTGATGCTGTGTTCTCTACACCATATACTAGCACCATAGCCTGTGTTTCAGTGCATTCTGCCCAGTGTGGTGGCAGAGGGGACAGGGACCCTAGCTGTACCCTGGTGGTGTTTACCGTGTGATTTCTGTTTGTCCCTTTCAAATAGGGAACAGACTTCTGTTAACCTGAGTTTTGTTTTCCTATCTGCTCCAACGTTTCTCCTTGCAATTTGCTGGCAAAATCCCCAGCTGGTGGACAGATCCACCATGTTGGCTCCAAGTGCTGCTGTGGTCCCCTTTCAGATAACTTGAAACCCCACTTATTTACAGGTTTTCTCAAAGCAGTCACCAGTTCCTTTGTACATGTCACGGTGTCTGCATCTTCATGTGTCCTGACCCTGATTTTTGCATGGGAGATGATGGTTTCTCTCAGTGAGGGGTGTAGAGAGGGGAGAGGACACTTGTAGTGTTCTCTGGCTTTGATTACAATCAGGCTTGTAGCCTGCATCTGAACTTCATCCCCTGGTCTATGTATGGGGCGGTGGGAAGGAGAGTGTTTAATTCACAGGCATCTTGGGTGATACAGGGATTGAACATAGAATAGTTTGGGTTGGAAGTGACCTTAAGGCTCACCCAGTTCCAACCCCCTGCCATGGGCAGGGACACCTTCCACTAGAGCAGGTTGTTCCAAGCCCTGTCCGACCTGGCCAGGGATGGGGCAGCCACAGCTTCTCTGGGTACCCTCACAGGG
Organism: Brotogeris chrysoptera; assembly: GCA_030323915.1. Lineage (NCBI taxonomy): Eukaryota > Metazoa > Chordata > Aves > Psittaciformes > Psittacidae > Brotogeris > Brotogeris chrysoptera. The sequence continues at coordinate 1,921 of JARCZZ010022152.1, forward strand.
AAGAACTTGTGCCTAAGAGCTCATCTCAATCTCCCCTGTTTAAATTGTAGATGGTGAACTTACGACAGGATGAGCAAAATGAGAAGACTATGCTTCCAGAGACAAGAGGCATGAAGAAAATGAATAATCCTTATAAGATTATCCTAAATAGCTATAGAATAATTTTAGTGTCAAGGTCCCTGTCATTTGAGGTGTGAGAGGTGGAACAATTTTAATGAGAAATCCATCCTCTGAGATTATATTCTCCCCCCCCCAGACCGTATTACTGGTTTGGGAGCGCTCCTCTTCCAGTTTTCCATAAATCATGGAATTCCTGTCTCTTGACAGCGTCTCTGTCTAATTTCAGTCATTCAGCTAGTAATTTGAGATCTGGGTCCCTCCACTAACTCCTCTAGTAATCCTGAAGCTTATTCTGGTGACATACTTCAGATACCTTCTGCAGTGTGTGGTCAGTGCTGGCTGGGATGCCAATCCTCTGGTAGTGTTGTAACTCCAAGCCTGACACCTAATTGTTCTGGTGTTTTAGTAGTTCCTCATTGCTATCAGTGATACTAATTCTGTGCTGCCGTCTCAACCACCCTTTGTCACTGTGTTGTCACACCTCTGCCCTCGTCCCACCTCTGGGCTGTGGTATCATCTGGTTCTTCTCAGCTATCAGAAACAGCCCTTGTGCCCTCCAGTCGCCAGCAAAGCTGCGGAGCTGCTGCATACGCAAGATACATGGATTTTGGGAGGTAGATAAGGGTTGAGAGAAGAGTCCCAGTAATATCCTGTTGTATAGTTGGTGCCACATCTTCCTTCCTTCAGTCCCTCTGTGTTCTCTTCCCCTCATAATTCAAGAAAATAATGTTGGCTGAAAGTGGCTGCTTGTGGAAAAGAGGGGTCCTATTCCCAGGCCTTGAAATCCTTGCTTTCCTTGTCCAGAAACTTGCCAGTAGTGTTGAACACAGGGAAAATGTGTCTATATCCATGTACTTTTAATTGCATTCGTCAAAGACTTGAATACTGCTGCCTGGCACTTGAAAGAAGCAGCGTAAGCGTAGGAATCACACCAAGAGCATAAGGCAGTGTTTTATTAGAAGCTTAACATGCAGAACATAGGTGAACTCTGCAGCCCTTATGAAACATGCACCCAGGGCTGCTGTCAGGGAGCTTGTAATTACATTGTGATTCTGTAGTGGAACTTAACTGCCATGATTAACATGTTAAATAGGGGTGGTGATACTCTGCCACCTCTCAGGATTATTGAGGTTTAATTACTTACATTATAGTTGCTTGCAACATGAATCATCTGCCTCTGTTCTGTGCTGCCCAGTCGTTCTTCTTAGCTAAAGTTCCTGTTTTGATTCTTGCTTCTCCCTTTGGTTTTCATCATAAGTTGAAATAATTTATATAAAATCAATTCTGTTGCTTTAAAAGTTACCTTCTTTAGCACAATTCATTCATGTTGCACATTGGAGAGCTGAATTTCACAGGCCGAGTGTTCATGTGCAATTGCAGCCTCTGAATGGAGCCTCTTGGCATGAAGTCCTGTAGACCAGTGGTGTTGCTTGAGGGCTTTAGCGTCAAGCTTTACTGAGAAGCAGTGCTATTTAGGTCTGCTTTCCTAAAAATGGGGAAAATAACAGGGTGCGAGTTCACCTCAATGCTCATTTACATTGAACTTCATCCTGTTTACCATTTTAACTGTCAGAGATCCCTGAGGATGGGGCTAAAGTCTGGAATATTGAGAAATAAGTCAAGCAATGCCTGTGTCAGTGGGACTAAGATCTTAGCTGTGTACTGGCCTGTGTATGTCTTACTATTTCAGCTTTTGGGTGTGATTTCCCCCTCCTTCAAAGCTAACTGTTGCCTTTCAGACCTACTCCTCCAATACATGAATAAAACTACCCCAGTATAAAGATACCTTATGTTGACCTGGATTAATAGATGGCCCTTGAAGGAGAAACAGGAGAAACCCTACCATCACCCACATCTTTGTCCACAGATTGCATATTGGGGAAGTTGGTTTCCTTTTCTCACGTACTAGTGTGATTTTTGTAGGCGAGATGATTTTCACTTCTGTTTTGATAGGTTGCTTGTGATTTGTGTGTTAAATTAATCCATCCAAAACTGAACTTTACAGAGAGAATGATGTGTAGGATGTATAAAGCTGCAGGAAGACCGCTGCTCTCTGAGTGGTTTCTTTGTAGGTAGCTGTGTCCATGACCACAACTCAAATTCCTTGGAAGGACTCGGTGAGGCATCCAGGAGTCATCTTCTTCTCTTTGCCCAAATTGAAATAATATGATGTCTTAGTGGGGAAACTGGAGCCAGGCATTTTCTATCCTTTGGGAAGCCTTGTCTTGCACTTCTGTGTTTGTGTTCCTGCCTGCAATGCACATACCAGCATTACAAAAACCATAGCCTGAGAACTTGTGGTGCTTTAAGTGCTGAGAGGATGATATGTTAAATTCCTGGTAGTTGAAGGCTTCTCAGTGCTAAGCTGTCATTTTTAGAGTGGATCACTCATTTGGATTTGATGTGTCTGTGAGGCTTCATGTGCTGGTGGATCCTTCATCTGAATCACACTCTTTAAGCACATCACTTGCTCTGAGAACTGCTATGAATTTGTCTAAGAACCAATGTAACAAATTGACTTTTGTTCATCAAGTTACTGAGCCTGGTCCTTCCAGAAAGTTGCCTTTGAAACTGCATGTCAGTTGTGTCACCGCTTCCAGAAGATGGGTTCTGATTGCATTGAATAACTTTCTGCATTTCATACCTGCGTCAGTATTTCCTAAATTCATACCCAAGTCTTTGTGCTCTAAAAAACATCTGCACTTCATATTATGGGTACCTAAAAGGAAGCTCTGTTGAAGCTTCAATTTAATGAAGTTTAAAAAGTAATGGATTTTGATCTTTTCTGGCAATTTTGGGTGGTTTTAATGCCCAATTTTGTGTCACAGACTGAAGTTATGAGGCATAGAAAACACCTGAAAGTGCCAAAACTAGAATGTAGGTTTGAAGCCAATAAAAGAATCTGGGAAGTACCTCAAAGGAGAAGTGAAGATGGGTTTATTTCTCCTTCAGACATGGATGTTTCTGTTGTAGAGGAAGCTGGTGAATCTCAGAATTTCCCTGTTCCAACTGAAAATCAGTACTACGTCAGAGAACAGTTTGATTTCAGTCAGGTTGTGAAATGAATGTGCAGAGTAAGGCAAAGTGCCTTGAAGAGACTGGATCACCTTTTTGATGACAATATTGTCTTAACTTATCAATTAATCAAAACTAAGGATGCAGTTTTGCTCTGAAACAAATCTTGCATTTCTTGTATTCAACAAGAAGAAAGTTTGCAATTAGGAAACAAGATACTGGGCTTGGAGAAACCTGGTCTAGTGCAAGGTGTCCCTGCCTGTGGCAGGGAGTTGGAACCAGATGAGCTTCAGGGTCCTTTCCAGCCCAAACCAACCTGCGATCCTATGATTTTCCAGTATTTGACATTTTCACTGTTTCATGTAAATGAGTGTCACATAAAACATATGTACAACAGTTACGTATATGCTCCTTTAATGTTAATGGAGTATTTTTCAGCTGTGAGCCTTTTAATTCTGGTTAGCAGCTTTTTCAGCATCTTGTTGTGACTCAGAATAGCAACAGATGTCGGGAATGGTTAAGATGGGTTTGTTTTTCATGCCTGGCACCACAATACAGTAGCACTTTTAACTTCTGGTGGAGGAAAAAACAAAGTGCTTTTTTCAGAAGCCCCTTGGTACCAATTAAAAGTTATCTCAGTGCTTAGAGAAGGAGTGATGCTGATGTTTGTCTCTGAGGTGAATTACTTGGAATATGTTTTACTCATCAAGTAGTACAGGAGTACTTGGCAGCTCTTACTCTGTGATTTCATAGTGTGATTTCCAACAGGAGCTGTAAGCTATAAACCAGGTCTATAAGCAGAAACAATAGCTCTTACTCAGTGGACAGGAAAAGGGGGAAGTACTTGTTAAAGCTTGTCAGTGAATTCTTATTTTTATGCACTACTTATCTGTGGGTCACAAAGCAGACACTGGCCTCTCAAATTAAGCAGGAAACAATTTCCTCACAACTTCCTTCAAGTGAGAGCAGTTAATACTAGAGACTACAAAAAGCATCAATGATCACTATTCTCTCTGAAAGTAAGCAGTTTTAATCTTACTAGCTTTAACCATTAAAAGCTGTAACGTGCCACAAATTTCTGGTGGACTGGCTTGATTGAAGTCTGTTCCAGGGCTTCACGACCTTAGCAATAAAGAGCTTCCTCCTGTCCTACAAGGTGATGGACAATGGCTTTTAGCAATGTCTGTGGAGTTGGAGGACTGAACAGTAAACAGAACTGCAGTGGCTGAAGTAGCAGGCTGTTTGCAACCTGCATGTGAATGAGAGAAATCCTGTTAACTTCACTGAAGTTATTTGGACTTCTACCAAATGCTCATGAGCTTTTCATGGGCAGTGGGCTGCATCAAAAGGAGCATGACCAGCAGCAGGTTAAAGGAGGTGATCCTGCCCTTCTACTCTGCTCTTGTGGACCTCACTTGGAGTATTGTGTGCAGTTCTGGTGTTATCAACATAAAAAGGACATGGAACTGTTGGTAGAAGTCCAGAGGAGGGCCACAAGGATGATCAGGGGCTAGAGCACCTCCTGTAAGAAGATAGGCTGAGAGAGTTGGGGCTGTTGAGCCTGGAGAAGAGAAGGCTGCATGGAGACCTCATAGCAGCCTTCCATTATCTGAAGGAGCCTACAAGGATACTGGAGGGGGGCTCTTCATCAGGGACTGTAGTGATAGGAGAAAGGGGAATGGGCTTAAACTTAAACGGGAAGTTCAGGTTAGATATAAGGAAGAAGTTCTTTACTGTGGGGGTGGTGAGGTACTGGAACAGTTTGCCCAAAGAAGCTGTGGCTGCCCCATCCCTGGCATTGTTTATGGCCAGGTTGGACAGAGCCTTGGGCAGCGTGGTTTGTGACAGGGGATTGAAGCTGGATGATCTTAAGGTGCTTTCCAGCCCAAACCCTTGTATGATTCTATGAATCAAAGTCCTCGATCTGAACTAATTTCTTCTTTTGGGGAGTGGCAGGTAGGAAGGAAAATGAAAATCTTCATGGAATTTCATGCTAACGTGTTCTGTGTTGGATTCTTCATCTGACTTTGAGGAGATCAAGGCCAGCCAACAGTATAAGAAGTGGTACACTCTGCTGATAATGTATGACATTATGCTAAATTGGTGCGAGCCAGGAGGTCACACTTGATTATTTCACTTTAAATCTTTAAAAATTGAAGAAATACCTCGCCTTTATTTCATGCCTCCTGGAATATTTAGATTTTATACAAAAAGCAGTGAAACTTGTCAGACATTTAATGGGGCTGCACTCGGTTGTCTTCCATATACCTGCAAAACGGTTCATTTCTTTGTTCCAGGCATGTGAATTCAGAGAATGAAATATGGACAGAAAAATTGGAATTGCATTTCTCAGCACAGTCAGTACCTACCATCCTCCCTGCCTGTGCTGTAGGGAGATAATTCTATTTTATTTACTTTTTTAGTTGCTATCTCCTATGCTTTAGTTCGGCCCAAGTGTGCAGGGAGTATTTTCTGATACTCAGTGCTGTTACAGTGCTCCTGCCAAATGGCATTAGTACTGTCAGTTGTGCTGTGTGTGCCTGCTGTTCTCTAAACACAGATAATGAGCAAAGAACAGAACTTCTTATCCTTTTGAGCTGTTGTTTCTATCTTCAAATTGACATAATGCCTTTCTCCATATCTAAAGGGGGCCTACGAAGATACTGGAGAGGGACTCTTTGTCAGGGACTGTAGTGATAGGAAAAAGGGGTAAGGGGTTTAAACTTAGACAAGGGGGATTCAGGTTAAATATAAGGAAGAAGTCCTTTACTGTAAGGGTGAGGAGGCACTGGAATGGGCTGCCCAAAGAAGTGGTAAATACTCCATCCTTGGCCGTGTTCAAGGCAAGGTTGGACCGAGTCTTGGGTGACAGGGTCTACTGTGAGGTGGCCCTGCAGATGGCAGGCAGGTTGGAACTGGATGATCTTAAGGTTCTTTCCAACCCAAACCATTCTATTCACTCCTACAGCCAAGATACAGAGGTTATGCACAAGCTTACCCTTGTATCAGCTTAAAGTGAGAGTGATTAGGTGAAGGTTATCTGGAAAAGCTGTTTGTAGAGGAATATCTGAGAATTGTGTCTCCCAAAGAGGAGAGGGTTAGCTGAAAGACCTGCATGAGATGTGAGCATGCAAGGAGCTATGATTCTGTGCACTAGCTTCTCCCTGTGCCTGCTGATAACAGACACTTGATGGTGCCTCTCCTTTCATTCCTAGTTTATTTATTTTGCTCCCAAAGGGAGTAGGTTTTCTTGCATTGGGAGCAAAAAAACCTTTCTAAAAAGCATCTATGAGGGGTCTTAGTGTGAAAAAACTAGTCAGAGGTAGCCCTAGATGGTAGTTTCCATGCAGGAACAACATCCTTTTAAGACAACAGGAACAGAAAGTGATGGGCATCAGTCCCTTTGACTTCAGCAGGGCTTGGACTGAGGCCAGACTGAGCTAGCGGAAGTAGGTGAAAGGAAAACTAGCCTTAACAAACCATTTCATTTATACTTCAAAGCAGCAGCTTGCTTTGCTCCACTGCGTGACTCCCTTAAAGCAGAGCCTTCTGCAGAAGCTGCTCAGAAACACATGCTGGTATGCTGGTAGTGCTGGCTTTGCCATAGTGTTTACTATACAGTGATGCATGGCTCTACAGTTTTCAGTCCTGCAAGGCACTGCTGCTGGAGGGAAATGAAGACTTCCCTCAACTCCTGAGCAGGAGCTCCTGTCCTACAAGGTGATGGCAAATGGCTTTTAGTAATGCCTGTGGAGTTGTTCAGAGCCTGTTCTGAACAGGGCAGTGCATGACAAAATGCTCTTGCCTATTTTTCAGTGAAATGGGAAAGTGTAAATAGAAAAATCTATTTAGATGAGAAAACTGTTGCTTTGCTGTGAGAACATCTGTGATGTCTCATTCCGGGTGCTGGTATAAAGACCCATCATTTATCTGTGTTTGCTAGAGCTTTTCAGCTACCACTGGAGAACTGTTGGAATGGTTGTGACAAGAGACCTCGATGTTTCTGTTGTGAAGTAGAACAATCTGTGGAACAGCTTTTCGCCCACTGGGAGTCATGGATGTTATTTCCCTGAGTGCTGCTGGTCTCCCTATCATCCTGTCTGCTAAAGCCCTGGAGCCCTGCAAGCAAACAGTTCATCAGTGATCAGAGCTGTTGCAAGCTCACAAAGCAGCAGTTGCTAGGTGGTATTTTTGCTGTTGCATAAGGGCTGGATGACTAATTGCTGCTGTGATACTTTGTTTTCCGAAATGCCCCCACAATGCTCATCAGAATTGGGGGCTATTAAATAACTGATCCATAGTGGCATGTGTAAAATCCCTGGCCCTGGACCTCATGGAGGTATTCAATGCCTTTTAATACAAATAACTTGCCACCAAGCTTTTGCCATTTTGCCTTTAATTAGAAGATGGATGACAGGACAGTTTTCCTGTTTGCTTTTACTACCTGGGTCTCTTCCTTGGATCCCCTGTCTTGAGGGATTAGCTGTAGAGAATAAACCATAAATAACAGTGATTGAACTAAAGCTGGGAGAATGATAGAACAGAGCAAATTGCTCTGTAGCTCTGAAAAGCTGAAGTAAAGCAATTGCAATTTGAGTTGATCCTTTAAAAATATGTGGTAAAGTAGAAAGTTGTAGCCCTGGGTTTTTTTTGGCATGGGTGAAGATGTTTTAAATATTCGACTATGTCAAAACATTGCTTAGAATCTGAAATGCTTTTCTTCCTCACGCCTTCGTTAGACCGAGGAAGCCTTTCAAATGAAAACCGTTCTGATCAGAGAAGATCAAACTTACTTTCTAAAGCCTTTGATTTGAACAATTAGTCCCACTCGGAACTATAGGATACTCAGCAAAACTGGAATGTTTTAACTGTTTAACCTGTGACATACTGAAGGTTCACGTCCAATTTTTTCCTCTCCTCTGAAGTTAATCCTCCAAATGTAATGGATTTGTAATTCAATCTGGAAGGCAGATGGAAAACATGACAGGCCTTTGCCTGTTAAGGGTCTGAGAGACCTTTCACGTGGGTGATTGTACTTTTGCTGGTGTATGGTGTCTTCATGCTTATTTCACCCTTGCGAGTTAACACACTTTAGGCAATGCTGGTTTGTTCCTAGGCCTTGTCCCATCCCTTGTCCTGCGGAAAAATTTCCTCAGGGCAATAATGCCTTGAATGGAAGCATCAGTGATGTGAATATTTGGCATGTTATTTATTATTAGCATAATAATAATATTAGCGTAATAATTAATATTAGCACTGTGATGCTACTTACCACTATACTAGTTTGTAGCTGATTGCTTCTCAGCTCCATGCATCTCCATTGCTTGAAGAAAACAGAGTGGCAGGAAAATGGAGAGTGTGGTTAAGGAGTGTCAGCATTAAAGCTGCTCAAAGCAATTCCTGCCGTCTCCTGCCTTCATCATTTGTTCTCTCCTTTCTGCTGCAGCTTTGCAGCATTCAGATGAGAGAGAAAATGTCAGGAGGGCCTGTGGGACATCTCAGACTATCCTTCAACTGGGGGAGTTTGAACAAGGAGCTGCATCTTCACTGTGACTGCTGGAGGTTTTTACACCTAAGTAAAGCCTAAATGTGTTTATGGGCTTCATTTGTGCATGGTAAGCAGAATCTGGAGTTTCAGTTGCAGCACACAACTACTAATGGCTGGTGGAAGTTGAAACTAGTTTGTTCATGTTCTCCTCATTAGCTGCTTAGGTTTCCAACATAAAAATAACGTTTCATCATATGCTGTTTGTTTCTGACAGGTCCTGACCTGAGTAGGCTGGTGCTTTCCTACAGCATATCCTGGAGCTGTTTAAATGTCCTTTGGTCTTTGCAAGTGTCTTGTCCAAACTGTGTGACTCAGGATGGGGCATTGAGTTCCTGTCTGAGGCTTTCCTTGTCATTGCTTTTAATCACTGAAGTGATAAATGAGTGCTAAAAGCAGACTTCCTTAAACAGTTGTAACCTCCCAAGGGCAGGTAACACAGTTTCTGCAGAAAAAAAGAAGTAAAATACATGAAGCTGGATTGTAGTTAACAGACACAGTCACAGTAAGAGATCCCTCCGTTACAAGGATCTGTATTTGTTTTGGGGAGCATGTTTGGCTCAAAGCTAATTCCAACCAAGGAAAAACTGGTAGCAATTGTTCTAGACTATCTCTAGATATTGTGATGTCTGGATGTTTTGTTGAAAGTGACAAATCTAGTGACCAAAACCTCTGAATTAATGGGAAGCAAGGAAGATCACAATGATATAGTCCACCTCTTCCAGTTTTCTTAATGTATAGGACTTTCAAGTTAGTGGATTAATATGATGCAAGAAGATGCAGTTTACATCTCCCACTCTTCCACCGAGCATCCTGTGGTTATGCATTCTGACAGATTTATGTTAATCTTCAGTCTCTACTGCCCCTTGTGCAAGCATCAGCTTAGAAAGTAAGGAAACACCTTGTTCCTTGCATTTAAAATTGAAAAGATAAACAAAAGCTAACCTTGATTTTCTTCTTTGTCTTTGCTCATTTAATCCAGAAGAAAAACTGGGAGAATCTTACTAGCTGTCAGTGAAATGAAGCCTCTGTCCTGGCAGGCTGTGATACACATGAATGTGTCATAGGAGGAGGCAGCAACAAGAAGAGTGTCAGAGAGGGAGACTGTTTTTAAAACTGATTTTTATTTAGCTTTCATTTCTGGTTCTGTCTCCCTTGCTATGAAGACATAGTGTGCAAGGTTGGGGTTTTTTAGTGGTACTTTACTGCTGCAATGGGCTTTATGAGCTGGAACAGGTTGACCAAAGAAGTGGTAAATGCCCCATCCCTGGCAGTGTCCAAGGCCATGTTGGACGGAGCCCTGGGTGACATGGTTTACAGTGAGGTGTCCCTATCCATGGCTGGGGGGTTGGAACTGGATGATCTTAAGGTCAGTCCTTTCCAATCCAAACCATTCTGTGATTCTATGACTATCTCATATGTGTAGTGGTAACTTGTAACAGTAGTCCCTGCCCTCATGGACTTGCAATTTACATGGAGGAAGCGAAGATTATGAGAGGAAGCAAAACTAATAGTAAGTAGGCTGGAGTTCCACAGCCTGTCAGGGGTAAAACCAGGAATAGCAACACATCAGTGAAATCCCAAAGAGGCCAGTGCCCACACTGCTGTGCACACAGGAGGATATCCTCAGACTATCCTGTATCTTCCTGTCCTCAGGAAACAATTCAGACAGGATGAGCACTCAAAACAACTCTGAGTGTGTGGAGGGCGGAGCATGACTCTTAAAATCCCCTGGCTTTATTCCACGTGGAATATGCAAGTTTGGGAATATAAAACTATTGTGTAGAGGACTGAAAATCAAGGGATGACAGAGAGGCTTTCAGATGCTCCCAATCTTGCCAGAAACTCAAAAGCATAAAACCATCAGGTGCTGGTTTACCACTTCTAATGACATGAAATGCTTTGGTTAGAAGCTACCCTGTGAATTATAGTATTTCTGTAAAGACTTGGGTTTACTGACTGACCTCTGTAATCACTAATGACCTTAAGGTGCTGCCGAGAAGGAAGTGGGTTTTAGGCCACATGTCCTGTTTTGTCTTTATACTTTGCTCATTGCCATAGTTCCTGAATACGTCCAGGAGTATATTAAGCAGGCTAACATCTGTACAATAACATCTGTTGTGCCTTTTCTGTCTTCTCCCCAGGGAAGATGTGTGGCAGAGTGGCTTGCTTCATTTTAAATGGGCTTCAAAAACAACAAAACACATTTAAAAAAAAACCCCAATCCTGAGATAGGTCATCTTTGAGCTCAACAAAAGCACAATAAATGGCTCATAGCATCATAGGATAGTTAGGGTTGGAAAGGACCTTAAGATCATCCAGTTCCAACCCCCCTGCCATGGGCAGGGACACCTCACACTAAACCATGCCACCCAAGGCTCTGTCCAACCTTGAACACTGCCAGCAATGGAGCATTTATGACTTCCCTGGGCAACCCATTCCGGTACCTCACCACCCTTACATAAAGAACTTCCTCCTTATATCCAATCTAAAATACATACAATTACGCACAAGGTAAAATCAAGGCAATGTGCCATGTATTCTCAGCAGAAGGCAGCACGATGGGTTCCAGTGTGTGTTTAAATGGACCAGTCTGGAGAAGGCTCCTAATCTTGAGCTGCGCTTCACTGTAGACAGTTTCTCTGACCTAAAGGATCAAAGCTGCTGAGCGGTGTCTGCAGTCTGGAGCTCTTTTCAACCTTTGGATGCAGTGTCTCATGCTGCCTTCGGCCTTTTTAACCCAACTCAGTGCAGTTCTCGGGAGCCATGCTTTGGGTAGTGGCTGCAGTCTTCCATCTGGAGCTGGCTGCTGCTTAAGCAATCTGTTGTGTGTATGTTTGTATTTTCCCCAAATGCTTTGAGTCTTTGAACTCAAAAGATGTGCAGGGAAATGCAGGGTCATCCCTTTTTTAAATCAAACAAGGTTCATGAATATGTTTTGTATGAGCACATGTTTGTAGTTTGTGTTATGGATATGATGAACAGAGGCAGTTCAGCTGCTGTGAAGCTATCAATAGTTTACATCTTGAGGGAGAAATGGAAAAGAAAACAACCTTTGTGTCACAGCTGTAGGTCTCCAGAGCATTCCCATCCTGCCTACTACAGCTGACAAAAGCTTCATAGAATCACAAGCACGGTTTGGATTGGACTGGACCTTAAAGCTCATCCAGGAGGGACACCTTCCACTAGAGCAGGCTGCTCCAAGCCCCTGTGTCCAACCTGGCCTTGAACACTGCCAGGGATGGGGC